>JAADXK010001060.1:0-11744 GCA_023337805.1 Globisporangium barbulae | reverse complement strand
GCTTGCTCGCGTCAGAATCGAAATGACACTCTTCGAAATGCGCGCCTCGTTGGCGCTGAAGTACGTCCCGTCAGCTGTTGCGCTCCGTTCCGCCATCTTCACTCAAAATCAGCGCGCAAGAGAGGCAAATGTCGCTGCCATACTGACGGCGAAGTTCTGCTCCGTTGTCTGAGCCATGTGCTCGAATATGCGATTCATGCTCATCAATCTGGTCACTGGTTCGTAGGTAGAAGGCAGCAGCGTCCTGAACTGCGTGACTGTGGCGTACAGGCTCGGGTTGCTCTTCGCGCAGGACCGATTGACCCCCAAATTCGCAATCGAAGAGATACACTGGCGAAAGAACATTTGGCTCAGGCGCGGAACTGGTTCGTCCTCGCTCAGCAGTCTCGTCACGTGCAGCGATGTGAGTAGAGAAGCTTCGCACATCACCTTGCTGCATCTGGCAACGCTCTCTTGCAACAGGTCCACCATGGCGGGCCTCAAGCTCAAGAGCCAGCTCATCACGCCGATCACGACCACCTACGCCTCGGGCTCGAGCTCCACCGCCACCGCCGGCAGCTCGGCTGGCAGCAAGGCCTCGCCCGCAACTGTGACCACCCCGGCCCCAGCCGCCACCACGGCCGCGCCAAAGTCCAAGTCGGGCTCCACGTCCGGCTCGAGCGCGTCGTCGAGCACGATCAAGACCCTTCGGCCACCTCGACCCCTTCGACCGCCTCGGCGGTCACCGTCGCCGCGAGCGCCGCTGTCGTCGCGGTCGCTGCGGCTTTCATGTAAATATGCTAATGTAGAGAGCGATAGAGCTCTTTCGTTCAATACACGCCCAGCCTTTGTATTCTGCTTCCCCCTTGTTGTCACATTATGGTTTTTGAAGTGAGTTGATGTTGCTGAGTTGAGTTGTGATGCCACTGTCACGTGATGCGCTGTCGAAAGAAATGCATTATGAACAGCGTGGCTGGTATTTCGCGGTGAGAGAATGCGGCATGGAGGTCATGAAGGAAGTTTGAGCGAGCGCGAGTGGTGTATTGGTATGTTGAAGCGAGATGAGATGCAGCGTTGGTGATCAGGAGCAAATACTGGAGTCGAGTGGCTCTCTGTGCCTCGTGTCTCAGGTGGGAACATGGTCCTGCGAACGATGGTGGCGTCATGGGTCTCTTCATTGGCGTGACGCCATCGGTCCCAGCTCTAGGCAAATGGGCGAGTGCTCTTTCGTCGTCAAAGTCAGAGACCTGGCTACCTCGAAGCATGTGTTGCGGCAGGCCCTTGAACTAAGGGGTCAACAATTTCTAACATCATCGGCCATGTGTGTGAAGAACGTCTTCGACTGAGCTACCTCCTGCAAGAATATGATGATATGCAATGACGGATGACAAAGCAACACACACGTTCGTGAAAGATCAGTGACTGCTCTGTATATTAAATATAAACCTTCAAAATAGTCACACGAAGAGATCCAATCCGCAAGAAACCGACGCGCTCGCCCTACAGTTTAGGAAAACACACCTTCTCTTCCGAACGACTGAAATCTTCAACACGCATTCGCACACACGCAAAGTAAGATGCATGGGCAGACTGGGTAGTCCGCAGGTGCGCAATCGCGGCTTGACACGAAAGACGGAACGCGCTTAGTCGACCTCCTCCATGGTGCTCTCCTCCTCGTCCTCGCCCTCAAGTGGTGGCAGATCGTCGATCGAGTCCTCAACAACATCGTCGTCGTCGTCGATGCTCAGACCAAGCTTGATGAGACGGTGGATGCGGTTCGCGAACGTCGTTGGCTCGTCGAGGCTGAAGCCCGAAGTCAGGAGCGACGTGTCGTAAAGCAGCCAGATCAAGTCCTTGACGGTCTTGTCGCTCTTGTCAGCGTCGGCCTTCTCACGGAGAGACTTGATGATCGGGTGCAATGGGTTGATCTCCATCGTCTTCTTCGACGTCATGTACGACGAGGTGCTGCTGTCGCGAAGAGCCTGGGCCTTCATGATACGCTCCATGTTCGCCGACCAGCCGTACTCGCCAGTCACGAGCACGCAAGGCGACTCGACGATACGGTTCGAGATCTCGACCTTCTCGACCTTGTCGTCAAGGACTTCCTTGATAAGCTTGCACAGACCAGCGGTGGCGGCCTTCGCCTCCTCGAACGACTTCTTCTCGTCCTCGGTCTCCTCCATCTTGAGGCCTTCCTTGGTCGCACTGATGAGCTTCTTGCCCTCGTACTCCTTCAGCTGCTGGACGGCGTACTCATCGATGGCCTCCACCATGAAGATCACCTCGTAGCCCTTCTTCTTGAGCTTCTCAATGAACGGCGAGTTCTCGACCGCCTTCTTGCTCTCGCCCGTCACGTAGTAGATGCCTGGCTGGCTCTCTGGCATGCGCGAGATGTAGTCGTCAAGCGAGGTCAAGTCCTCACCCGACTTGGTCGAGTGGTAGCGAAGGAGCTTGGCGATCTTCGTGCGGTTGGTCGAGTCCTCGTGGATGCCGAGCTTCAAGTTCTTGCTGAACGCCTCGTAGAATGTCTTGTACTTCTCGTTGTCCTCGGCGAGCTCCGCGAACATCTCAAGGCACTTCTTCACCAGGTTCTTCTTGATCACGCGCAGGATCTTGTTCTGCTGGAGCGTCTCACGCGAAATGTTCAACGGCAGGTCCTCCGAGTCCACAACACCCTTGACGAACGACAGGTACTCTGGCATGAGGTCCTCGCAGTTGTCCATGATGAACACGCGACGCACGTACAGCTTGATGTTGTTGATCTTCTTCTTCGCACCGCCCTCGAACATGTCGAATGGTGCGCGCTTTGGGGTGAACAGGCACGCCTTGAACTCAAGCTGGCCCTCCACCGAGAAGTGCTTCACCGCGCTGTGCTCCTCCCAGTCGTTGGTCAACGACTTGTAGAACGAAGCGTACTCCTCGTGGGTCACGTCTTCTGGCTTGCGCATCCAGATTGGCTTCTGGCTGTTAAGGTGGTCCCACTCGTGGGTCACCTCCTTGATCTTCTTCGTCTTCTTCTTCTTCTCGCCCTCCTCCTCGGTGACCTCCTCGACGGTCGGCTTGTCATCGTCGCCTTCCTTCTCGTCTTCGTCCTCCTCGTCGTCAGTGACTTCCTTCTCCTCCGTCTTCTCGACGTAGAGCTTGATTGGGAAGCCGATGAACTCAGAGTGCTTCTTCACAAGGTCCTTGATCTTGCGCTCTTCGAGGTACTCAAGCATGTCCTCCTTCAGCTTGAACACGATGCGCGTACCGCGAGCAATCGGCTCCGAGGTGTCAGGGGTGACCGTGAACGAACCGCCAGCGGCGGACTCCCAAACGTACTGCTCGTCGTCGTTGTGCTTCGAGTGCACGACGACCTTGTCGGCGACCAGGTACGCCGAGTAGAAACCGACACCGAACTGACCGATCATCGAAATGTCGGCGCCGGCGGCGAGGGCCTCCATGAAAGCCTTGGTGCCTGACTTGGCGATCGTACCCAGGTTGTTGATAAGGTCGGCCTTGGTCATACCGATACCCGAGTCCTGGATCGTGAGCGTGCCATTGGCCTTGTCGGCAATGATCTTGATCTCGAGGTTCTTGTCCGAGTCGAGCACAGACGGATCCGTGAGCGACGAGTAACGGATCTTGTCGAGCGCGTCCGAGGCGTTCGAGATGATCTCACGCAGGAAGATGTCCTTGTTCGAGTAGAACGTGTTGATGATCAGGCTCAGAAGCTGGTTGATGTCGGCCGAGAAGGCGAACGTTTCGGCTTCGGCGCTCATGGTGATGATGCTTGATAAGGCTGCTTGCGCGGGGAAAGGATGATGATGGCTGGGGGGCTTCTCGTCCGGAGTGCAAATCCAAGAATGAGAATGTGGCAGCCAAGTGCAATCTTGGCGTTCCCCTTTGAAAAGGAAAGCAGCGGCTCGGAGCGACCCAAAGCAGAGGACCATCACTCCACCAAGCCAAAAGTCTCGAAGGTCAAATCTTTCCGTCGTTTACAGCGGACATGAAGGGAGAGGCGACGTAAAAGAGAACTCGAAGATAGAAGGGTTATTTGAAAGGATATTGAGGTGGGTCATCTCGCCTGACATCGAAGATTCTAGATGGCAATCTGCAACGGTTGAATAAGTTACCCTTTTTTACCAACATGGATTGTAACCCGTAACTGTTCCACCCCGCACTGGCATCTCTATTCCGGTACGTTGGCATCGAGGCTCCATCTAATTTGACTTGTTTTCAGTTCTGCTTGTCCTGTGTAAAGCGATAGCACAAGACACGCTTTGAACAGCCTGAGATCTGTTTTTGGTCGTGCTGGGTGCGCTCCTGCGGTGCGTTGCGTCGCCGCCAATGGACGAGGGAGGGCAACATGACACGGCATGCGGCGGCGGCGCTTCTAGAATTTCGTGGAAGAAGCGATGAGGTGGCGGCTGACGACGCCATTAAAGCAAAGGACCAGTCAGTCGCCCACCAGCCCCAATTCCGAGAGTGGCGACCTGTCAACCAGAGAGACCAGCAGCTTCGTGGCACTGCACGCCAGTGCTCGCTCGCTGTTGCCGAGTGCAGGGACTAGCTGCTGCGATCGAAGAAGGGCGACGGACGTTCGAGAACACGCTGAGGTGCTACGTATGTGTATTTTGTATTGCATGAGGGCACCATTGCTGCCGCTGTGCTTCTGCAGCGAGTGTGCTGCACATTCGAGATCTTTGCACGTGTATGTGGCTGCCACAACACAAGTGCACGCCACTTGTATTGTACGCGTGGTCTGCGTCTGCTCCCTCAACGCCCACATTTGCCTTTGGAAGACTGCGCTGGTCGTGTTCGTGCTATAGATGACTTCAGCTCCATTGCATGTGCGCACCCGAGATCTTTGTCACGTGTGTATGGCTGCTTGCCATGTGTGCTGTACGTGTATGCTTGCAATGTGCATTGTAGGTGCGTGTCTGCCACGTGTATCTGCGTGTGCTTGGCAACAACAAATGCATTCGACTTTGGTAGACTGTACTAGTCGTGTGCTGTGCTACAGGTCGTTCGTCTGATGGTGCTGCTGTGGAGCGTGCTCGTGAGTGATTAACGCTGTCATTGGGTTCTTGTGACGTTTGGCGGTTGCATCAGACTGTGTGATGCAGCTTGAGCTCAATCTTGTTATCCAGGCAATGGTCGGTGTTGGATTTGGTGATGCCGATGGCAACGAGCTTGCGCGATTCCTCTCTTACTCCCAAGTGGATCGTTTGTGCCTTCACGTGCAACGTTCAGGTGCTCCAATGCACTCAAATGGCATACTTTGCATATGCGAATGATACGATGATAGACGCGATACAAACGCAATCCTGTGTCCTAATGCGCATTGTTCAGCGGTGTGGCTTTGGAAGCAGCTTCTTGTCCTGACTATGAGCGCATTAGAGATGCCACACCACACGGCTTGCACTAGGACGGCGTTGTCTCAAAGATGCTGCGAGCATCGCCTATTGGAAGTTACGGTCAATCGCTCGTTTGCATCACTACAGAGTTGATTAGGGGCTCATGCGGCTCTCTTGCACGAGGCGTTTTTGCACTTGTTTGCATAATGAAAATCGATTTCCTGCCCGACTTTTTTCACGTGGAAACCGTGGACGCCATCTATTACACCATTCCCTTCATGAACGCAAAAGCGACGAACCGTGCATGATGTATTTGACATGTACATACGCCACGCAGAATGACAAGAAAGAAATCAACAAGAGTGATCAGAAGTTTCTCTATATTCGCTACTGCTGAACGCTGTTAGGTACAGCGGACTGCTGCAAATGCCTCGAGTGACTTGCAAAATGCAAAAATCGCTGGTTCTCTAAACAAGGTTGATAAGCAGGTACAGGATGACACCGCATCCGATCATGAGCACGGGCGTGTCCATGGTGTGTGGAGCGGTGGCCTCCGCGTACGCCATGGTCGGCGGCAGGATGAGCATCGCGAGCAACACCTGCGTAAAGTTGCCGAAGT
This sequence comes from Globisporangium barbulae, assembly GCA_023337805.1. Lineage (NCBI taxonomy): Eukaryota > Oomycota > Peronosporomycetes > Pythiales > Pythiaceae > Globisporangium > Globisporangium barbulae. The sequence goes on along the minus strand of JAADXK010001060.1, from coordinate 5,807 downwards.
CGGCGTACTGCAGCGCTGGGAAGATCATGCCCGAGAGGAAGACGCAGGCGCTGCCCTCCCAGCTGCGCGTGTACTTGTTCTTCGAGAAGCAGCTGTGGGTCTTGTACTTGTGCTTGCCCCACGTGATGCCGACTGGTTCAGCGAGACCATCACCAATGCCCGTGATGAACACGATGATGAACGTGAGGTTGCCGTGGTCTGCGAAGAGCCACTTGAAGAACATGAGGATGAACATGCCAGGCGCGATGTTGCCGGCGATGATCCACTTGAGCGTGTGCGGGCGATCTTCGGGGCGGTCAAGCGAGTTGAACTGAAGCATGAAGAACTGCGAGCGCTCGCGGATCGGCTTGATGAGCACGAGGAAGCCGAGCATGCTGAAGAAGTCACCCCAGGCGAGCGAGAGCGAGCCCGAGAACTCCGACTTGATCACGAGCGGTACCATGTACGCGGCAAAGTGCTGCAGCTTACGGGTGTAGTTAACCTTGAACTTGGACGACTTGTTCGTGATGATGTATCCCTTGGCGTCCACCTCGCAGAAGTGACGGCAGATGAGGCCACCGATGAGCGACACCGCCATCATGACAAAGAGCTTTGGCAGCTGCATGATCCAGAATCTGGTCGACGTAAGCAGCTCGCGCTGGTACACGTACGTCAGGATGACCATGACAACGAAGTAGAGCACCATGCCGACGAGGAACACAAAGTCGAACGTCTGGGTCCAGCTCTTCTGGTAGTCGCCGGCAACCTCACCTTCTTCAACGAGCGAGGTCTTTGGCGCCTCGATCGGCTTAAGCGGGGTCTCCTCGCTGGCGCCGTACGACGACGTGAAGCGCGGCAGCGGTTGCGGCACCTTCCACACGATGCGCAGCAGCACGTAGATGAGGGCGAGCGAGACAATCGGCAGGCCGACGATCACCGCGATCTCGGTCGACGTGATGGTCTGCGGCCAGAAGTACTCGGGGGCGAGTGCCTCCGTCGGCACGGTCGCCACGGGCACTTGGACGGTGACGGTGCTCATGGTTGGTCGCTTCTTCTTCTGCTGCTGCCGAGGGCCGGAGAGATGTGTGTTGAAGCGCGCAAATTGGGATCTGAGGACATGCGGCAACATGCGGCAGGCCAGCCACGGCATCCGTCATAGGCAACCAACACACACAACGTTTAGGAAAAGCTCATTCAACCTCACATTTGAAAAACCTTGGATCGCGAAATGCTCGCTTTTGATTCGCTGAAATGTCTATATAAAAATAAGGGCAGTAAAACGAGGGAGACTGGGCAAAAACGGGATTGTCTGTGTTTGTCGGGTGATTTTCTGATGTGGAGAGCCGACGACTGAAAGGAATGCAGTCCATTCGCTGGATCCATAGTAAAGCTACGTGTTCGTGAAGCGATGTTGCTGTTGCTGTTGCTGAACAAGATCATAATCTTCGTCTTACAAGTCTTCGTCAACGAAGACCGTTCAAGGGTTCGCTCAACATTCGGCTTTCTCTCTAAACGCTGGACTCAGTTGTCAAAAAAAACACTCAGAAAGATATCTGGGTCTGAATGGCTGAATCAGATAGTTTCTGACTTCCGAGTCATGAAAGTGGGCATGTCGCATGATCTTGTATCCCCTCGTTCTACTGACCTCGTCAATCCATCCAGGGAGGGACCCGATCACTCATACGTGCGTCCACTGAGCAAGTGTCACGAACACGACCAAGATTCGGCGGATTTGCGCTCGCGGCGCCACGGTCGCGTTTCCATAGAGTTCATATAGGAACGCGCACTGGAAACGCCCAGCTATGCAGACACCGAATCCCGAGCGCAGTCGCCGTCGTCAGGCACGCCGCCTGGCCTCGTTCGCGTTCGGATCCACTGGCGCTCGCGCGTTTGGGCTCTGGGGGTAAAAGGGCATGACGACTGACGCCAGAGCGCCGCAAAGGTCCAGCCAGCCAGCCAGTCGAGATTCGCACACTTGTGCATCGATGACTCTACGAGGCGTGATGGTCCAACAGTGTCGAGGCGTCCAATTCAGTCACTTCGACCAATGGTGGGTGGCGAGTGGGACCTTGGCGAGGTTACTGCCAGGTTGATTGAGAAAACCCACTCGACTGGACGAACAGGGTCGCTGCGAGTGAGTGTTCCTCTCTGCTCGTTCACGAGGGTTCTTTTTTCTTGTGTGTTGTGAAGTGGTAAGTGCATGCGTGAATGATAAACAACTGAAGTCGTCTTCAGGAGACTGAACTTTGGATCCGAACGGGGTTCTCTTGGTCTCACGTTGACTGGACTCATGATGAAGGAGCGCATCCTGGTTGCCTGAGATGGAGCATGGCCTTTACTGATGATGGCAAGATTATTGGACTTCGTACGTCCTCGTCTTCAATCGTCAGGACTTAGTACACTCATTCGAGACAGAGTTCGAGATACATCGGATTTGACACGTCAGTGCCGTGGGAGAGCCCAAGAGAGAGCTGACAGAGCTTGGTCTTGCAAATGGCCAAGATGCCCTCACTTGGATAAAGTCTGGACTGCATTTGAGACATGATGGGTAGGTGCTCACAATGCTAATGGTGGATGAGGAGCTGGCCTGGGTGCGGAAGTGAGTTGAATGGCGCCCACGATGTTCACCTCCTGAGTTCAGCAGGAACAGCAAGTGGCTTCATCAATGCAAAAGCATCCCCACCGAACACGCCATTATTGTGTTGGGTGTCGTATCCTATTTGTAGAGCACATTGGCATGCCGATGCAACGGAAATCCAACATGAGGCCAGTAGCGTAGCAGTCCGTCCGCCCCTCGTCCAGCCCTTGAGTGCTTGCTTTTGTGAACTCAGCCCCATGTTCCGCAGGTTTACTCCTACCGCAAGCCCAGAATGGACGGCTAGCTGTGCCGGGGGCTGAGCTCATATGCGTGTTTTGCTCCTTCCTCTGGACACGAGTCTCTACAACCGAAGGCACGTGGCCTTTCTTGTGAAGCCATGCGTAAACGAATTCTATCCAAAACCAGCTGCCTGACTGGATGACCTGAGTGCATGCATGGACGCAAGAATGGGTGCGTGTGTGTGACAAAAGGTATTTGCACTTCGTCAGTGTGAGCATGCAAGCCTGCTCCTGCTACTACTTGCTGCTGGTCCTATTCGAACGCCTTCGATCGCCAGTTGTACGGATCGAAGGTCTCATCGTCTTCCTCTGAGCTCGCAGCTTGCTTCTTCTGTTTCTTGCTCGTCTTGCGCTTTTTCAAGAGGCTCTGGACCGCACTCGCAACACTGAGCTCTTCTCCATCGCCATTCGTTGCATCAGTATCACCTTCAGCTGCTACTCCCAGTTCTCTGTCATTATCACCGTCCATAGTGGCGGCAGCTCGTTTGTTCGTCTTGGTGTTGGCTGCTAGCCGCGCGGCGCGCTCGAGCGCTATCCGGTACCGGTCGACGTACTGCATGTTCTCGAGTTGCTCCACGGCCTCTTTCTCCTTGGTCTCCTGCTGCTGCAGCTCGCTGTCCTTCACGTCTTGCTGCTCCACCTCAGCCATGAAGTCCTGGAACTGCTCCCAGTCCTGCTCGAGCTGCGTCTCCGCGAGCTGCTTGATGTCCACATTGCGCGCCTTCGCGTCTGCGAGCGAGTCGTCAAAGAACCCCGCGGGGATCGCGGTTTGCTTGGCTGCACTAGCAGACCTGGTCGTCGTGGTAGCAAGCGGAGTATCGAGCATCAAACGTTGGTATCAAACGATGAGTTTAGTATCAGTGTCAAAGTTGGTATCGTGGATAATCAAAGTTTGTATCAATGTTGGTATCAAAAATGGGAGCCGCACGCACCCGTTGGTCTGTGGCGCTGTTGCTACTGCTGCCGTAGTGCTGGTGGAGTCGCCGCCTGCTTTACCTGGAGCTGACGCGCCGGTCTTGGCTCTCGCCTTCCCTGCGCTCTGCGTCTTGCCCTTGGACTCCTTCATGAGCCGCCGCAGCTCATCTTGCCGCGCCACCATTTTGCTTTACTCGATTTGGCTTTTGACTTTAATGGATACGAACTTAAACGGGGCACTACGACTAGCCCTGATCCGATTAAGTCCGTATTTCTCCATTTTGGCGGGAACCTTTGAGCATATTGCACAAAAGGCAGGATGCAACTGAACGCGGCCTTGACGACGCCGAGCAATGCGCTCTTCGGCGCGAGCGAGTGTCTTTGCACGAGCTCAGCAGAGCGCGAAGCTACTCGAAGCGAGCAACTTCAACGCGCAGGCAAACACGCGCGTTCGAACGTGTGTGGACGCTCGGTGGTGAAGCGAAGCGAAACAAATGAGTGTGAGTGTCAATTTGTGCTGTGAGTAGCAAGAAAGCTGGACCTCGTGATGTGCTTAGCAACACTAACTGCGTTACTGCTGTTTGTTGGTCTGTGTCTACTGCTCGCAGTGTCGTGTCTGCTGCTATCGCGGGTGTGTCCACCGCCACCAGCACCAGCGGTGAGGTGAGAACTGTACGTGCTGCTCGTGCTCTGCGTGTCGTCTAGCAGTAGAAGAGTCCGCCGAGCGGGATGCCGAGCCCACAGCCGCCAAGACCACCGATGGTGCCAGCAATGCCTCCAATGCCGCCAATGCCAGCGACGGACCCGTAGAGCCCTGCACCATAGGCGTTCCAGTAGTCGAGCGGGTAGGCCCATCCCGGCACGCCGCCGCAAGTGAAGCCGAAGCGGTAGTGTCCGAAGCCACGTCCTCGTCTGCCGTGGTGGCCATATCCATGGCCGTGGTGTCGTCCGCCGCCACTTCGGAAGGACTCCTTGCCATTGTCGTTCCCGGCGGCGGTGATGGCGGTGGCAGTCTCTGCGGCTGTGTTGGTGTCTGAGGTGGCGGTGGTGGGTGGCTCTTGAAGCGCTTCGACGGTGCCGGTGAACGTGACTCCTTCGGGGACGGCGGCAGCAGTAGCCGCAGTAGAGCTGGTGTCGGTGGCGGTGCTTGCGGCCTCTGCAGCAGCATCAGTAGCAGCAACAGCAGTGGACGACGTGGCTTCGTAGAGCGCCTGGAGCGCTTCGGAGGGTGAGATGTGAGCAGCAGGCGAGAGCTTGTTGGTGGTGGTGTCCAGCAGCAGACGTGCGGCTTCTGATCTGGTGACCATGGTGGTGGTGATGCCGGCTTCTGCGCCTGCTTGAGCGGTGACAAGAAGAGCGGCGAGTGCGCAGGTCGCAGCGGTGATGGTGGTGAGCTTCATGGCAGCGGTGGTGTTGCTGGTGTGAAGTTGGAAGCAAGATGCGTTGTGATGAAGAAGTGGTGCGGTTCTGCACCTGGCGGTGGCAGTCGTCTCGTCGTGTGAAGTGTGCGAAGTGAGCGCGCTTATCAGGCCATGCAGGACAGCGTATCGTGTCGGTCACCGATCGTGGAAAAGGCGACGGTGGCGTGGCAGCATTTAAGGTGAAGTGGAGGCATCAAGCGAGCGAGGGAGGTGTGTTCGTGTGAGTGATGGCGCCGCGATTGATGGTGAGAGGCGGGTGCGCGACTCGCGAGGCTGGTCTACCACGAGTTGGCAATGAAGTGAGATGCTCTGCTCCGAGGTTTCTAGTCGGTGCTGTTAGTCGCCAGTTCATCCGATCCGATCGCATTGTCCAGCTAACGCATCAGTCGAAGTAAACCACCCATCCGCTTTTATCCGTGTCAATCAGTCAACCGTGTCAATATCGCTGTGCAATGCTGATGGTTGTGACTGAGTGAGGTCGTTACCTGTCGAACCCAATCAGAGAAGGCGGTGGAGGTGGTACGCCAGAGTACATCCCACCCGAAATCCTCGTGCCATCCGCTCCACCACCACTCATTCGACCCCAGTCTTCATCATCAACTTCATCAGCATCGT
>JAADXK010001059.1:0-11752 GCA_023337805.1 Globisporangium barbulae | reverse complement strand
GAAGGCTTTGGTTGTCGCCTGCGCTCACTCTTTCTGCCGAGTGGAGGCAGTTTCTCTGTGAGAAACTGGAGAGAACTACCCTATACGCTCTTCAAAGTACGATTTCACATTCAAGTAGCGACTGTCCACTTGACCTGGACGACGAACGAGCGAACCTTGATCAAGCGCAGGCAAGCGAGACCTCGGGCCGTGATAGACCGACCGACTGGGGAACCGCATCACAGACTGCAAGGCACTCGCCGTTCATTCTCGTTTGCTGTCGTCGCCCACCATCGTGACCCACTCAATCGGCATTCGCTCTCTCATTTCGTCTCCATGTTGTCGCTATTTGCTCCGATTGAAGCCCCAAGATATGCTCCGCGCACTGCAAGAGGTCAGCGGCAACAACGTTGTTTACGTCACTGGCCGTCGCAACGACACGGACCCGGTGGTTCTCAGGCTCGACATCTACGTCCAGCAGCAGTAGAACCATTCGGCCGGTGCCACAACGCTCCGCTCGCAAGAGAAACCTACTGCAATGCCATTCAACACGAACCGAGTGGCGTACTTCGTCAACTCGCTCCTGTGATTCGCACGCGCGATGAGTCAGCACGAGAACAACAACGGCAGTCGATCATTTAAGAGCCACGAGAGCGTCGTCGCACTGCTGTTCACATTCCTCGTCCCAGGTGCCAAGACGACCGAATAGAGAGACAGCCAGTGGTGACTATCACCCGCACTGCATCCATGTTGATAGTAGAGACCCCAATACAATGCATATACATTCAAGCTGCTTTGCATCTCTTTATTCAAAACTGTTTCTAAAGCGCTACAGTGCCAGCGTTCGCAGCGCGTAGTGGATCTCGACTGCAGATGGACGATCTGCGGCTTTAAAGCTCAGGCACCGGAGCGCCAGGCTCCGGACGCTGTCGGGACACTCGCTCGAGAGCGATGGCACCAGTTCGCCTACGCTCACCCTCATGGCGATGCGCGTGTTGGTCGGACGCTCATTGTTGGTACCGTTGCCATCACCACCGCTGTCGTTAATGTGCTGAGCGTACGGGTGTCGACACGTGTCGAGCTCGACCAGGAGCACACCAAAGGAGTAGATGTCGGCCTTCTCAGTGTACCGCTCGCCTTGCAGCACCTCGGGCGCGATCCATGCGACAGTCCCCGCATCCGCCGTCATCGTCTCTTCGAGACTCACCTCGCGACTGATGCCAAAGTCACTGAGCTTGGCGTCACCGGCCTCGTTCAGCAGCACGTTCTTGGCCTTGAGGTCGCGGTGGATGATCGGAATCGAGAACGAGTGCAGATACACGAGCGCCTCGACAACGTCGAGCGCCAGCAGGCTCTTGCTCTTCACGTATTGCGAAGATTCGCCCCACGCATGCAGGTTGGGCTTACAGTGAGTACGCAGCGTGCTCGAGAGATCTCCGCCGCACATGTACTCGATAATCACAGCAACGTCGAGCAGCGTGCTCCAGGCGACGCCGATGAACTCGACGATCTTCGGGTGTTCCAGACTCGCACACAAGCGGATCTCGTCCATGAAGTTCTTGACGGCCTGGAGGTTCTTCGCCTTCTCTGGCAGCAACTGCTTGACTGCGACCTCGCGGCCGCGATAGGTCGCCAGGTGGATGACGCCAAAGCCGCCCGTGGCGATGCGGTCCACCAGGAGGATATCGGATTGCGCGATTCGAGACGCGATGAGCCGCTCATCGTTGCGCACGTCGTTACTCAGGTACTCCTGAGAATGCAAGCCCTCGCTCGAGCCCTCGTGCGACTGGAAGAGCTGACTGAACGTGGATTGCAGTGAGAACCGCTTCTTGTGTCGACTGCCAGCACCACGTCGGCGGTATTTACCACTGGCGCTAAAGAAACACCGGTAGCCGAAGAATGCAATCATCAGGAGCAGCACACCACCGACGCATACGAAGACGATGATCAGCGTAGAGTTGCCTACAAGAGCCACACAGGAATGATTCAGGATGGTGAGTCATCTCTGTATGACACTATACGTATACACTCGGGTTCTCCGTACCTGATCCCGTCGAGCTTCTCCTTGATGCAGCGGTGCCAGCGATACCCGGGTACCTTTCGTTGAAGAGATCGTCTGTAGACCAGTACAGAGTGTTGAGACCTAGGTGTTCAAATTCAGTGGACAAAGAGAGTACTGGGGACAGTGCTGTTCGTCACCTGAGATGACGCAGATCTCGATCCCGCCATTGAGTGAGAGCTTCGATGCGCTGCTATCCGCACACGTCGGTTGCTGGATAACAGCGGTGAAGCTCTCGATATTTTCAAACACGACGCGATCGGACTCGCGGATCTCAAAATCCAGGATGCGATTTCCAGTCAGATCTCTGCATGAAGAGGTGAGCACCAGTACGTGAATCAATCGTCAGTACATAGTTGAGAGCATGGCTGACGCCTGGAGACAGTAAAACACACTGCGTACAGTGTCGAGAGCGCGATGGGGAACTTGACGCCTTGAATGGCGTTGATGTCGCAGTGCGCACAGGATCTGCCCCCAGCCATTACAGCAGTCAGCATCTTGTTATACCCATCTAACAAACCCAAGAGAGTTCATGTCGGACTCACAGCGACGCGAGCGTGTCGGGGAACGCGATGTTCTTCAGCTTTGATACACTGTTGTTGTCGGCGAACCTGAGTACATCGACGCCAGAAAGAGAGAGAGAAAGTCACAGAATGAGAACACTTCACAAGGGAAAGACTCGCTCACATCACAACACACAGTCATTTCGTTGGTCGTACGTACAGCTCAACGATGTGGTCTGGCAGCGGCAAGCTCAGGTTTGTCAGCTGACTCTCTCCGATGTATCTGGAAGAGATATAAAGTGAGACTCCGAGCCTCTCATGTACTACAGATATAGAGGCAAGAGATGCAAACAGCATGCTTACAGGGTGCGCACCGAGGCGGGGATCTTCCCAGCGGGGATGGAGGTCAGCGGATTGCCTTCCAAGTCCCTGAAAGAACACCAATTTCGTAGATGCAGGTATCAGATTAGAAGAAGCCAGCACACGCCGCATACTGTAGACAAACAATATGCTCACAGCTCATTCACGTTCGGTCCGATCGTGATGTTCTCGAGGCTCGTGAGCTGGCACCATGCGAGGATTCTGCAGTTGACAGAGAGCTTAGCGTTAGCCACCATCATCCACACGCCACTATATCGTACAGACCCCACATACATATGAAAGATCTGGGTATCCGCCGAGAAGTTGAGGCTCTCGATCGGGTTCGAATCCAGGTATCTGCGAGTGAGCATCGTTCGTTCAGTTTGAGTAAACACAAAAGCGCAGTTCATCATCGACAGTAGTCCATTACAAGAACGCACATGCGGTCGCATGGCGGGTAGCTCGCGACGACCGCGATCTCGGACGCGTTCACGATGAGCTCCATGGCGCCGTCCTCGCCCGGGGTCGTCGGCACAATCTTGGCCGAGCAGTCGGGGCGCAGCACCACGGCCTCGCTCGCGTTCTGCTTGGACTGGAAGAGCGTCACGCGCGCCGGCGCGTCCAGCTCCAGCTGCTCGCAGCGCATCGCGGTCGCAGTGCTGCGGGCCATGATGGCCAGTACCAGCAGCGACAGTCGCAGCAGCCGCATGGTCGTCGTTTCTCCGGCACTCGAGTGGAGCGGGGCGGGATCGACGAGAATGGTGATCAAGTTATTGGAGCTCTCCATTATTTGGGGGTGGGCAGTATTGGGACAGCAGCAGCGCGTCATTCATTCGAATCTTGCTCATTATACATTTTGATTGGTTGATATTCTATTATAAAACATTTGATTGGTAGAAAACGAAGTGCTCGTTTGCTGACTCGCAAACGCACTCCGAGACCCATCCCCGGTTTGGAAAAAGTCAGTGAGCTTGGTTGGTTGGTTGAAGTGCCCACTGGTCGGTCACGCGTGGCACTGCTGCAACATGAAGAGCTCCTTGCTCTCTACGGAGAAGACAGCAGGTAATATTGAAGTCTCGGAGTGGTCAATGCGAATCTCTCTGCTTTACTTGGCGCTAAAGAGACTCGATGTGAGGCTGCGCCGCAGCCGCCCCGCGCTCGAGCTCGTCCGCTCTTTCTTCCCATTCTCTTGAGTTTGATCTGCTGCTAGCTTGGGTTCCGCCACTGGAGCTGCTCGAGTGCTGGTCGTGTGTGTGATCGCTGTGTGAAGTGCAATGGCGGCGTCCAGCTGTTGTTGCTTGGCTACGTTCGACTGGTGTTGCGTCTCGACCTCGTGGGCGAACAGCGCCAGTGTGTGCTCCTAAAAGAGCAGTACCCGACAATGATGTAAATCCGAACCAACCTTACGTGACAGCAACCGAGGCAAAAGCTTCGTACCCGTGTCCGTTGCACCGCTCCAGTTTCTTCCAGTGCTGTTCGCGCGTCAAGAAGTTGCTTTCGCTGTCGTTCTAGCTCGACAGCCGTGTCCTGTGTTGCTGTAATGCGAGACGCAAACTCCTCCTGTGTCATGGAGCCCCATTCCAGTCGCTTAAGCGCCTGGGTTTCCAGTTCTGCTAGCTTCTCGGCGCAAAGTCCGAGAGCTCGCTTGGCGAGCTCCAGATCACTCGTCTGCACCTTGAGCTGCTCGCTCTGAGCTGCCAGCTGCGCACACGCAAGAGCAGATGATTGTCAACCTGGTTAGCACTTAAGTGCAACCTCTCGTGTACAGATCAGATACTAGTACTTACCTCTCGCTGTTGAGCTACCATTTGAGCTATCTTGAGGTCATACTGCTCACGAAGCTGCCTCTCGAGATCCTCGTATTGCTTCAGCATCAAGAGCAGAATGACGCGTTCAGACTCAATGGTGCCAGTGCTGAAACGATGGCTACACGGCGCCTTACGCTCTCTCGCGCGAGCTCCCACTTGGCTCGCTGGGCAGCGGCTTCACGCTCGCGTAGCGCGTCTTTCCGTTCGATCTCTGTGCTCAGAGCGCTCAGCTCAACTGCTTTCTCGCTCAGTACGCGCTCCTTCAGGACGAGCTGCCAGTTGATAAAATTCGTGAGTGACGCTTGCTACAAGGAATGCCAGTATTTGGCTATAGGTGGCACTAGACGAACATGCTTTTCACGCTCCACCACACGTTCACGGGCGAGTTTGAGCTCCTGGGTAGCATACTCAGTCAAGTTAGACACTTCAGCCGACTGACAGAGAGATACACATACACAATGAGCTACGAACGCACGTCTTCCTGTACGACGTGTGCCGCCTCGCGCTCCTCGTGGTCCTTGCTGCTGCTGCTGCTGTTGTTGTTGCTCGTTTGCTCAGGTTTAGCACTCGTAGCCGCATACCGCTTCTCTTCCAGCGCCTCGTGCAGTCGCGACTCGAGCCGCATGATCTCCTGGATGCGCGCATCGAGGCTCGCCTCTTTCTCGAGGACGCGGTTCATCGATTCCTGGAGCGACGTCTCCATCATGCGCACGCCCCGCTCGCGTTCCTATTGGATCCCAAAGAGTCTGCTTAGCTCAGTTCAGCCTGTAACCCAGGGCTATTAGAGGATGAAGTGCAGAGTTCTTGAGGTACCTTGAGCTCCTTCTGGTCTTTCAGGAACGCAGCCTAGTGTCAAAATGAAGGAGATAACAATGAACTTAGTCGCATGCCAGTTAGTATTACCAGGGTCTTGCATGATATCCGGAACGCGTATAGAGTCCTCACGCACGCGGAGAGCGTTCAAGTGGCGCTCATCCTCCCACAGTCGCTCTTGGTTGCAACGAATCTCTGTTTGCCATGCAGTAACGAGTCGTGAGCGAGCCACTTGTTGATGACGAAGAGATCAACTTTTGTGAGAGCTCTGACCTGCAAATGCAAGATCCTGCGCTGCTTTGCGTCGCGTCAACTGCAAAGCATCAGCATTGAATAAGCCACGCCCGTCCGTCTCTTATGACGAAGACAAGCGCACTCACCTGGCCGTCGCCACCATCATCATCGTCGTCGTCGTCGCGCTGCTCATTTTTTCTCTCACGCCTGTACTTGGCCCCACTCCCTGGGCGCGAGCTACTCGCTTTCGCCGCTTGCACGTGGCTGCGCAGCGCTTTGAAGCCGCCGGTGCATTCCATTTCGGCGTGTTCGAGGAAGCAGAAGGGGCGCGTAAGCTGAGAGTAAGAATAGATAGCAGTCGCGTCGCACTTAGAAGCAAAGACTGAGCATGCAACTCGTGGAAACGCTGAGTGAGTGCGGTATGAGAAGCCAGTGGTAGGCAATTGCAGCCGCAAGTCCTCGCAGCAGAGCCAAGGAGCAGCAAGACGTTGCTGCAAGTATTACAACTTCGAAGCTTTTGTCGTAGTCGAATGTAATAAGCGTAGTCGGTCGTGTCTCTTTCGGATGCTTTCTCTGAAAGACGAAGAAGGTGGTTCAATGCTACCATTATTGAGTTGCTGCTACTGCTAGCGGCACCGAACCTGATGTGCCTCTGACGGCTACCTGGGTCCATGAGGCGCACGCCGCTTCGAGTCCTCCAGCAACAGTACCAGAGTGGGCACTTGTGAGGTCGCCGCCCACGTCTCGGCCCTCGGAGCGCGCGTGCTCGCGTTGTCGTAGCCGAGAGTCCTCGCGTTGGCAGATCCTGGATCTCGATCCGCTGTCGTCACAGGTGCGAGCAGCAGAATACTCCAACGGACTCGAGCGGTTCGGTTCGATTGCGGAATCCTGGAGTCCAAGGTCGCCACATGCAGCCGCAACGGTCGCTCACTCGTTGCCTGACGCGCTCGCGAACATGACGACAACAGCCTGAGAAATCGAGTCAGGATGGCAAACCTGAGCTTTTCAGCTGACTATCAAAGGTGACGTGACGATTAACCGAGCTTTCAACTGATTATGGTGAGGAACGTGGTCGTAATCCGCAACTAGCGGTGATTACATCGTACCAGAAGGAAGGGCTCACAATCGCTTTGGACGGAGCTAGTCCAAGTGAAATGGACCGACGCTCACACATAGGCTGCATCGAGTTCCCCATCCTGGCGGCAGTCAAAGAGCCAACCACGAGCTGTGAAGCTGACACCGGCCAGTTGTCCCTCTCTGTATGCATAAATCTGCGCTTCGTGGGAACTGAGGCACGAACGACCTGGAGCGATTGCTGTCACCCTCAATTGAGCGCTTCAAACGCAGGCAGCAAAGCCAGGAAGAGCGACACTCGTGCAGCAAATCGATCGGCAGCCTTTACCGAGTCCAAGGGCTCACTCATGTGAAGCTCGCGTTCGCGAACCTCAGCTCTCCTCGCTTCTTGGATACCCTCATTCGCCATTCTTTCTCCTGGAACCCAAAGCAACTCTCAGTTCCTTCCCCGCAAGCACAAGTTCAAACTCAAGTCAAGTACCATGCACGTCCTCTCCCTCTTCACCTTCGCCTCCGCGCTCCTCCTGACCGGGCAGAGTGTCCATACCAAGCTCGTGTCCATGCCATTCTCTCTCTCGGCAAAGAGGAGACCAAGTTCATCGCCCAGCTCTACCAGGACGCGATCAGCGAGGGCGGCAAGCTCGTGCTTTACCACGGCGGCGATACGCCCACGCAGCAAGACGGACTCAAGGCTGCCTTCGCCGCCGCGTTCCCCAAGATCAACCTCGCGGTCGTCGTGGACTACAGCAAGTGCCATAATGTCCGCGTAGACAACCAGCTCGCGAGCGACACTCTTGTGCCGGACGTCGTCGCGCTGCAGACGCTCCAGGACTTCCTGCGCTGGGCCGACGAGGGCAAGCTGCTCAGCTACAAGCCGGCCAGCTTCTCGCAGATCTACGACGGCTTCAAGGACCCAAGCGGCGCCTGGTACGCGTACATTGTGTTCGCGTTCACGTACCTCTCGAGTCTGTAGGCGCTGGGCTCACTGGCCGCGCCCGCCACGCCGCGCGAGCTCATGGACCCAAAGTACAAGGGGCTCATCGCGTCCTCATATCCGCATGACAACGACCCAGTGCTCTACTTGTTCACGCTCACGTGGAGAAGTACGGCTGGGACTGGGCCGCCAAGTTCGCTCAGCAGGACGTGCTCTTGTCGCGCGGCTCGAACGTCGCCGGCGAGCGCATATACGGTGGCACCAAGTCCATCACCGTGGGCTCGGGCGGCGACCTCACGCCCGTGATCACGGGTAAGTACCTGTTCCTGGCCTGGGGCCAGCGCGTGGTGATTCAAGGAGGTCAAGAACGCAGCTGCTGCCAAGCTGCTCGTCAACTGGCTCGTGAGCGAGCAGACGCAGCGCACCATGGGCTACAGCGGCTGGACTGTGCGCAAGGATCTCGCGATCACGAACGGCTTCAAGCAGATCTGGGAGATCCCGAACGCCGGCGTGGACAAATTCGAGGCCTTCATGGAGGACCGCGAGCGCGTGGAGTAGTGGAAGCAGACCTTCGTGCTCTACTTTGGCGAGCCGACCTCAGGCACGCTCGGTCTCCATCCAGGGCTCTACGGCTCTAATGTGTGGCTGTAGCCATGTGGTTATGTAGTTACGAGGGCCGTGGCATGAAGATTCAAAATGTGTGTGACCCACACACATTCATCACGCACATTTGCATCATCAAACACATTGGCATCATCATAGTGTTCAGGAGGATTGAACCTGCAACCTGCAACCTGCACCAAATTTGCTATGCCAAGACATGCCTTAGACGCCGAGCCGAGCCGAAGGATGGACTGTCAAACTCAAGTGGATGCTCACATCAACTATACAAATTCGAAGTCTAAGTGCCGTACTCAATTGAAGAGGTGCTTGCTCGCAAGCTCATACAAGCTCACACTTTCGAGCCGGGAAGCGATAGGAGAATGGATGCTACCAATGTTCGCCTCAGTTTAGGGCCCAGTTGAGACGCACCACAACGGACGAGGAGGTCGTCGTCCCATTTGCCATCCTTCCTTCCTCCGCCATGGCCGGAGATGCGAAGCCCACAGAGGCCACGGCCCCCGACGCGACGACACCACCAGCACCTCCACCGCGTCCGCGCATCTCGCCCTGGAAGGCCGCGGGCGTGGTGCTCGCGCTGCTGCTGCTCACGCCCGTGTGGCTCTTCTACGGCATGTTGGGCAAAGTGCTCACGGCGTCCTCCAAGACGCTCTCGCGCACGGGGCTGGCGCTTCTAACGCTGCTCGCGGGCGTCGTGCTGCTTGAAGTGTACCTCATCGAGATGCAACACGGCCACACGTTCGTGGAGATCACGAGCGAAGACGACGCGGACCGCGTACGCCACGAGCTCGAGGGCGAGCGCGACTTCCTGCAGATGCTCGCGCTGCTGGCGTTCGTGCTCGCGGCGCTTGTCGTGGGCCAGTCACGCTTCCACGCGCTCGTGATGGCGGCGCTCGACGCGCCGATCACGGCGACCAACGGCATCCCGCTGCTCGTCAACATGCTCGCGCCGCTCTTCTTCGTCGCGCTCCTCTGGGAGAGCGTCTACGCGCTCAAGCACTGGCAGTTTGTCACCAGCATTACGATCGGTACGTTGTATGCTTGCGCTTCGCCGTAGCGCGTTCAGGCTTGCTAACTCTATTTTGATGATCTGCTGTTGTTATCCAGTGGGTTTTGCGCTCGTGTTCCTGCTGACGCCGCTCGTCGTCGCGATCTCACACGCCAAGTTCTGGATCCCGGCGCGTTACGAGGAACTCGAGCGCATCGAACGCAAGATTCTGGAGAAGAACGTCCACGTGCCGTTCAAGATGCTCAAAGTTGCGGGACTGGGAACCGTTTACGTACCGCGCACGGCTGTTCCTACCAAGAAGGAGGAGGAGAAGAAGACGCTCGTGCTGGTGCATGGCTTCGCTGCGGGGAACGCGCTCTGGGCCTGTGTGAGTGGCGCACGTGGCTATTGACATGCGAACTGTATGGGGGCTGACTGTTGTTTCTGGTACTTGTGGTGATCTAGAACCTGGAGCATCTCGCAAAGTCGTACGATGTGGTGCGTATGACTCTTGCTTGGCGGCGTTTATCGATCACGGGGGTTTGGGTGGTGTAATCTCACACACTCTGTTGTTTTGGTTATGGTGCAGTATGCGCTCGAGTGGGTGGGCACGGGCCGATCCGATCGTCCAGATTTTGCTTCCTACGAGGTACTGAAGCTAAACCATGACGAGTTATGCCATTTTGCTAATCCTTGTTGGTGTCGGTGTTGTTTGCAAACCGTAACAGCAAGAAGAAGCGAACGCGATCTTCGTGAACGCGATCGAGGAGTGGCGCAAAGAGATTAAGGTAAAACCCTGTTGTTCAATTTCGTTATGGCGTTCATGCCACTGTCTACTATTCTCACGCGTCGTCTCGCTTGTCGTACGACAGATTGAGAAGTTCTACCTGTGCGGCCACTCTATGGGGGTACGTGCTCTGCTTCTCTGCTCAATAATGCTGAACTTGAACTGATCGTGTTGCTGTTTCCATACCCAGGCCCTGTTCGCGAGCTCCTACGCTGTGCGCTTCGCTGACCGCGTCGAGCACCTCGTGCTCGTGTCGCCCGCTGGCGTTGGTCAGCTGCCGCCTGCGCGTCCGCAGCCACTGGGCGTCAAGATCTTCCGCTTCCTCTGGAACCTCCGCCTCACGCCAATGGTGAGCACTTGTGTTTATTGATTTCGAGCCAAAGAATGGTGAATGCTAACATGAGTGCCTCAAATTAGAGCGTGATTCGATACGCGGGACCCTTTGGACCCGCGCTCCTGCGCTTCATCTCGGCCGCACGCGTGAGCATCATGCCCGAGTCGAGCGCGATCAAGCGCGGCCTCATCCCCATCGAGACGATCGCTGAGTACTGGTACCACAACTGGGCGCTCAAGAGCTCGGGCGAGATCGCCATGCACACACACCTGCACCCGGTACGCCAACCCTATTGTCGATGAGATACCTTCCTGTTTGGTTGTGTGCTGACCCATCTATTGACTTGTTGATATGTTTGCTTGAAGGGCGTATTTGCACGCAAGCCGCTTTGCGAAATGCTCACGCCAGCGACCATCAAGGTCCCGATCACGTTCATGTACGCACGAGTTTGTTTTTTGCAATGCAGAGCTGTGGATATAAGAACTATGAGGCATTGGAAGGTAATTGGGCTGATGATGCTATTGACTTGTGGCTCTGTGAACAGGTACGGCGGTGGCCCCGACTGGATGGAGTCGAGCCACGGCGAGAAGGTACGATTCGTCCCAACACTAGCGCATGCCCTCCCTGTTTGAAGCTCCGTACTGTATTGCTAACGTTGTGACCTGTGCTGTTGACAGCTCGCCGCGAGCTTCGCCGGCCATCAGCGCGTGCAGGTGCTCAAGGTCCCGCTCGCGGGCCACCAGGTGTTCATGGACAACGTTGATGCGTTCAACACAATGCTCACGGACGCCCTGTCGGCATCAGAATAGAGACAACTCGCTATTACAGACAACAACTGGTGATGCCGTTTGGGTGATATGAGTACCTGAAGTGATGGTCAGTATCATCACTCTGCTGCGCAGTTAGTTTTCATTTGGTTTCACTATACTTAAGTGAAAACTAGTTTCCATTAAATGGATTGAAATGCTGACATGCGCTTCTGAGCACGACCGAATGGCGAAGCTGCTGCACTCCATGGCGACCGCCGCCGCTGACATGTTCTTTATCTGCGTGCCTCTGTGCGGCGTACTCTCTCTTCTGCATAGGCGCGTGACGTATTCATTGTGGCCAGGCGTGTTGCTTCTCCTAGGGTACACCACAAAGGGCCGCTTCTGGGAATGGGTGCCCGCGAGCTACCAGCAGCTCGAGCTTGCCGAGCGCAGGCTGCTCGAGCGCACCATCGCGTCGCCGTTCGAGATGACGAAGGTCGCGAGCCTCG
>JAADXK010001058.1:0-11754 GCA_023337805.1 Globisporangium barbulae | reverse complement strand
GACCTGTTGCTGGATGCGGTCCACTAGCGCACTTCCACGAGCAATGCTGCTGTTGCGATGGCCGCTGGCGGTCTTGCGCGGATGAGTTGCTAGTTTACTGATCGAGGGCTTGCGGTGGGCGGCGCGTGAAGTACGTCGACCTGGTGATGATGAGTGCGGCGTGGAAAAAGATGATCGATATGGTGATCGCTGCTGAACAGGCGAAGGTGTGCTGTTGCTGCGACGCGGAGGGAGTGCGTAGGCTGATAATGGCGTTTTCGGCGTCATAGAAAGCCAGACATGCTGCTTGGGTGCTTCGTGATTCCCGTGGAGCGCCCGTCTTGCTTGGCGTGGTGGAGACTGCTGCTCCATATGTGCATTGTATCTGTCGATTCTACTTGGGCGTGATAATGGAGGCGATGCGTCGTGGAAGCGCTGGAAGAGCGTGTCGAATGATGGCGTGTCGTCCTCGGGCTCGGAATGGTTGAACTGCACTCGTCTGAGCAATTTCGGACTACCTTCGACACCTCCATCGCTGCTGGAGTCGATCTCGAGCTGCTCGCGAGCGGCATGACCTTGTTGATGGCGATACAGCGGTGATTCGATCTTCGTGGAGTGTTGCTGCCACTGTTGCTGGTGACGATCATCCTCGTCATCATGAGCATCTGGTAAGTGCTGACGTTCAGACTTGTCACTAACCATGATCTCCGTGATGGCGTCAAACCTCTCGAGCGCTTGCCGAGTGTTGAATCCGCTTGACGTTGCTGACGAATTTGCTAGGTGGTGCAGCGTATCAGTTCGGATGCCCAGCGACGAGATCAAACGATCCACAGCTCGTCTATCGGAGAGCTCTACCTGCAGCTGTGCAGCTTCATCGACCCATGAGCTTAGCTGATCCAGTGAAGTGAGTCCCATGACCCTCTTGCGAGCGTTCTCTGCGTCTTCGGCTTCTTGTTGCTTTCGAGCTTTCTCACGTTCTTCTTCTAACTGCTTCTTGTGTTTAGCTGCCGCTTCTCGCTCGGACGCCTCTTTCGCTGCAGCGGCTTCTTTCTCATCAATGCCGAGAACGTGGCGGAGCTTCAGCATAGTCAGGTCAAGATTCTCCACCACCTGTCGCTGAAGAATGCCGTGAAACGACTCCAGATCGGTGCTGCCGTGGATGAGCTCGGATGAGCTGCTAAGTTGCTCCTCGTCGTCCTTGCGAGCTTGTTCCTCAGACTCAAACGCAGCGAGCTCCCAGTTGACACGGCTAACAACTTGTGCTGGCTTCTGAAGCTGGTGCTCAATCTCCTGGATTCGGTGCATCGTACTCTGTCGAAGCTTGGCGAGCTCACCTTCCAAACCGGCGGTTTCAAGTAGCGGCGAGCAACCATCATCTTTCGGAGTCGCTCTGCCAGCAAGCATGTGGATCGTATGGCTCGCTTGGGTTTCTGCGAGCTCGAGGCGATACAAAGCATCGTCAACGTCAGCTGACGACGTCAGCAGCTTCCCTCTCATTGGGAGGAGACTCAAAATCTCCTTTTGACGCTGCTTCTCTGCACTCTCAGCCTCCAGTTTCTTCGTATCCGCCTCCTTCTTGGCAGCTTTGTCGGCAGCTTTTGCTGCGATCTCAGCATCTTTGTCAGCTTTGAGTTCAGCATTCCGCTGCTGCGTCATCGAACCGAATGCAAGATCCAGGTTCTCGACGATCGCCTGAGTTGCGAGCGGTAGCGCAGCGTTCTGCATCATCGTCACAAGTCCAGGTGGGTTTTCCTGTGCGGCTGCGGCGTCACCAGTGTCCATTTCCTTTCTCCTCTTCTCAAATGGCTGCAGTGCCAGCAGCAGGACTTGGTCGATCGTGTTGGAGACTTCGCGGATGTTCTCGGTTGTCTCGGCGCTGATCTCCTTCGCTTGAGGTGAGTTTTGCTCTTTTGCGTTCTTCTTGTTCTCGCTTTTCTTTTGCTCACGAGCTGACACTCGCAGCTTTAGGATCTCCTTGGCAAACGAGTCTTCGTCATCGTTGTCTTCAGGCGGTGGCGGCGGGAGAGGAGGATCTTCGTCATCGTATTGGATCCGTTTTCGTCGCGACGGCATCTGGAGTTTGAATGCTGGAAAAGCTAGTCGCGAGGTTGGAGGCTTTGAAGGCTCATTGGGCTTGCGATCAACGTTGTCGGTCCGGAATCTCGTGCTCTGCCTCAACGCTGCTGTCATCTCTTCGCTCGTAGGTGAGCGCTTCTGTTGATCTTTTCGAGCTGTCACATCTTGCTTTGGCTCACGTCCAGATGAGATCAATCGGTTCAGCTCCTCGAGATCGTGGCCGATCAGGTTGTCGATCGACTCATCGCCAAGCGTGTCGGGCGGCTCGATGTCCTCCAATACGACTGAAGATGATGCCACCGATGAAGCTGGCGACGGAGACGAGAGTTTAGGTTTCTCCTTTATCGCCACAGCTTGTGGTCGTCGTGATTTTTTCTCTGGAGACGGCGAGCGAGGAACAATCGGTTTGCTGGTTCTTGGTGCAAGATCACGCTTTGGCGCAATGAGTAGTGACGGCCTAGGTCTTGGAATCTCGAGAAGCCGGGATCTCGGGATCTGGATCAGCGTCGGCTTTGGTTTGGGGATCTGCGTGAGCTTCGGCATCGGTCTGACGGCTTCTTCTTCGTCGTAATCACTCTCGTCGGAGGCGGCATGCACGAGAGCAATAGTCCTGTTATTTGGCTTTGCAACGGGCTTGAGGATCGATCTACTACCCAGAAATGATCTTCCGCCATTAGTAGCCTTGAGCTTTGAGGAACGTGGCGGAGATAGATAGCGCAATGGCTGCGGAGGCGGCACTCTCGGTTGATCGTCAGCGCTGTCGCTAGCTACGCTGGATTTGTGCGACTTCGATCGAAAGTCGTGGATCAGTGCGTCAAGGGAGGAACTGCTCTCTACTTCCGAGACGTCGTCCTTAGGGCTTCCAGGTCGGAGCTCATCGCCAATATCCGAGTCGAACGACAAGTCCAGCGCCATCACAAGCGCTGCACACGCAGGCTTTGGGCTGCAACTGTGGCTGTCGAAGCGTGGAAGTAGGATCTAAAGGGTCAGTCGTTTCGATTCCTATTTCTGCACACAGATGCCGGCGAAAGCAGCATCATTGCGCCCAGTCGCGAGGAGTAAGTAGCCACCAGCACCCCAGCGAAGCACCAACTCATCCAGTTCGACGAAACCTACTGAGGCGCTTTCGAGAGCAATGGCGACACTCAAGCAAGCGTCAGTCAAAGGGCCATCGACAGTCAGCAAGCAACAGTGCACAAGAAGCTGCCGACTTACCAGCATACAATTTGCTGGAACAGACAAAGGCGCGCGCGTCCAATCTCCATCAAAGCCTGTGTTTATTCGTCGATGTGATGGCCGTTGAGTCCGTCACAAGGTTTCAACACAGCGGCGGCCTGTCTATCTGTCCAGAAAGCTTTCGCACAGGCTCTTGCTGACTGTCGGTGGTCCTGAGCAACGCTTGCACAACCGTCGATGCGCGTGGCAGCAGAAAGTTCACGAAGAGCAGCGTTGCTGAAGCAGTCGAGGTTGTGCGGTAGGACACGAGACAGGAACGAGCGCTGATAGCGCCGTGTTCTGCTGACGAGCAACGAAACACAATACAAGTGAAGACGACTGTACTAGTCTGTGACTTGCTACGTGTGCAGTGACTTGTGGTGTATGTCTGGAATCGAATTTGCAAAAGTTGTTCAAGTTGCGAACGACATGCGAGCTGCAGTGGCTTTCTCGAGGAACTGTCCGACACCTTCATGCCCCCGCGTCTGTTTTGACGATCTCGCTGTGCAGCGCGTGCTCGCGGTTTCAAGGCAACGAGCAAAGACATGTAGCAGCAGTACTTGCATCTGGATCTCTCTCTTCACGAGCCTTCGAGATCATTCGCTCATAACGCGAGACTCGGACGATACTGACTCGCCTCCACGGTGCTCTCTCAATCATTCATCTCTGGAAAGACTGTTCGAACATTTCTTACGAGCAGTCCCAGACGGATTTGGCCCCTGCCGCAGTGATTTTGGCGGCGACGCGCACTTCCTGGAACGGGTCGACGAGTCTGTAGCCATTGCCGGTGAGCGCTTCCGCGCACGGCAGTAAGATGCGCTTGATGGCGCCGAAAATTGACGACGAGGATTCTAGCGGACCAGTCGAGTCGTCGTCAGCAATGGAGCGTGGATTGACAACATTCATCTTGGAATAGCCGAGAACAATGTCGCCGAACTGAGTCGTGCTTATGAATTGCTCTTGAGAAGACACGGCTGCTGACGGCTTTTCGGGGACTAAAGCTCGCTGGATTTGGTTGAGTTTCCTCGATCTTCGATCCGCTCCACCCGACCTCGAGGCTCGAGAGCCGATGGAAGAAGAGGCAGGAGACGAAGATCACAAGAGAACCCCAACGAAGGCTGAGCAACAACGTTAACAAGTTTACGAGGGCACATTGGTCCAGTTTTTCACAGCCACTCGGGCTGTTGGCCCGAGTTGAGTTTTTCGAGAATTCCCACGTTCAAACTTGCACCAATAATCGCACCGATGCATGTACCGGCCGACATGCGCGCTCCAGACAGACCTCGTCTGGCATCACCGGTGCGCTGGACACAGGATGCACGTGGGTCGTCGCGTAGCACATCGCACACAACGCGCTCGGTCCGTAAGCACCGGGATGAGCACAGTAGGCTGAGGCAGAAGAAGAGGCGCGAAGGAAAGTAGAACACTCACTCGAACAAGGTTGACACGCACCTGGTGCTCGCTCTGCACGTCTACGCCAAGGGCAGCAGCCTTAAGGTTCAGCTCGTCGATGCGGGCCAGGAGTTCGACCCGGACGATGGCTTCCTCAGCAGCAACGCGGCCGCTTGACGCTCACGAACTTGTCATCGCTGAAGAGCGCGCTGATTCGTAGCTCTCTGCTTGACGTGAACAAATCACTCGGATTCGTTTGTTTTGTTTTTTGGGACACTTGTTGAGATGCGCGTCGGACATGGGTACACCTCGTTCAAGTTGCTGCGGAAGCCTTGATGAGCTCGCTGGAACTCCGCGTTCTTCAGCACGAGCGGATCATTCATGAGCACACGCTGCTGCCCATGCTCTCGGTGATAGTGTCTTCGACGAGCCACAGACGAACTTTCCCACGCTGTTATCGTACTCTTAACGTGTATTGAGGAAAATACACACACAAATAGTACGTTAAAGTGTAAGTTACCCTCATTTCTAAAGTGCCTGCCCCGTCGTACCGTACTACATGCCGGTGCACGACAAAACGTAAACGTATACTTTGTCATCAATCGTGCTGACGCCATATCAAAACAAAGAAATGATATCGAAATAAAGAAATGATATCGAAATAAAGATATAAATATGATATACCTCTCAAAAGCAATCAGAGCGCCTGTGATTGCGTAGCATGGGTTCTTGTTTGCTGGTGTGTTTGGACCACGCACTCGACCACTCGCATCGCAAGAGCTCACTTCTTAAAACGAGCTCCCGACCGCACGCCAACCACACGCAAGCAACACCACACGTCCTCACGATGAGCGCGGACACAGTCTACGACTACATCTCCATCGGCGGCGGCTCGGGCGGCATGGCCTCGGCGCGTCGCGCTGCCACGTTCGGAGCCAAGGTGCTCGTGGTGGAGTGCGGCCGCAAGTACGGCGGCGCGGGCCTCGGCGGCACCTGCGTGCACTACGGCTGCGTGCCAAAGAAGGTCATGTTCAACGCGGCGTCGCACGTGGAGCACCTGAACCGCGCGGCCGACTACTCGATCATGACGAACGGCGCCAAGAAGTTCGCGTTCGGTGATTTTGACTGGGCCAACATGAAGGCCAAGCGCGACTCGTACATCCTGCGCCTGAACGGCATCTACGAGCGCAATCTGGGCAACGCGCAGGTGGACCTCGTCGAGGGCGTGGCCAAGCTCGTGGCGAAGAACCAGGTCGAGGTGGACGGCGTTGTGTACACGGGCAAGCACATCTTGGTGGCGGTGGGCGGCAAACCGTCGCTCCCGGACATCCCAGGCATCGAGCACGTGATCGACAGCGACGGCTTCTTCAAGCTCGAGACGCAGCCAAAGAAGGTGGCGGTCGTGGGCGCCGGCTACATCGCGATCGAGCTCGCGGGCATCTTCAACGCGCTCAAGAGCGACACGTCGCTCTTCTGCCGCTTCGACCACGTGCTGCGCACGTTCGACCCGATTGTGCGCGACCTGATCAACGAGGAGGGCGCGAAGGCTGGCATTAACTTCGTGACCAACAGCCGCATCGAGCGCATCGAGAAGCAGGCCGATGGCTCGCTTACCATCACGGCCAAGGTCAACGGCGAGGAGCAGGTGTTTGCTGGTTTTGACCAGGTGCTGTACGCGATCGGCCGCGAACCACGCATCAAGGGCCTCGGCCTCGAGGAGGTCGGCGTGAAGCTCGACAACGGTTTCATCGTCGTCGACGCACAGGAGAACACGAGTGTCCCGGGCATCTACGCGATCGGCGACGCCACGATCACGGGCTGGGAGCTCACGCCCGTGGCCATCGCCGCGGGTCGTCGCCTCGCCGACCGCCTCTTCGGCGGCGAGCCGGACGCACTGCTGCACTACCACCAGATCCCGACCGTGGTCTTCAGCCACCCGCCACTCGGCACGATCGGCTACACGGAGCCGCAGGCGATCGAGAAGTTCGGCGCCGCGAACGTCAAGTGCTACACGAGCAAGTTCGTGAACCTGCTCCACGCCATGGCAGACCCAGACCACAAGGGCAAGACGGCCATGAAGCTCGTGACGGTCGGCGCGGACGAGGTCGTGGTCGGCGTGCACGTGGCCGGCGAGGGCGCGGACGAGATGATCCAGGGCTTCGGCGTGGCCATGAAGATGAACGCGACTAAGGCCGACTTTGACAACATCGTGGCCATCCACCCGACGGCCGCCGAGGAGCTCGTGACCATGGCGCCGTGGGGCCAGATCAAGGACAAGATCACGGTGCTGCCGGTCAAGCCGGAGCCGACGCCGCAGTAAGCGATTCGTAAATTCTTACCAGCCAGTACACGCGACTATGCGATGGCGATAACCAGAGCCACTTGAACCGATTGGGGCACGCGAATGCATGCCAACAAATACACAGCTGCATTGAACTTACTTTCCTTCTCTCTAAGCCAACAAGTTACTCATGGTCGGGAGACGGCATTGCGGTCGCTACTGTGCTAGAGCGATTACTAGAAGACCAAGGCAGCGATCGGCGCTGGCGTCGAGGCAGTTCGCCCATCAATGCGATGATTGAGTCGCCATTAAGCGCTTGCCAAGGCCAACACGGACTGATTGGATTGTACTCATATTCGTCGTCACACACAATGTTGACGTTAAACAGCAGCTTACGAAGTAGCCTCTCATCATCTCATCATTGCATGACGCACCAAAAGTTGGCCATCATCAAAGGGTCAATATCAATTTTCCCACATGAGTGACAAGCGAGTAACAAGAGTGACAGCCAAACGGTCCACCGTGTCCAGCGTGAGCCTCTTGCTGCCGCACCAGTGCATGCCCAATGACATCTGCCTGAAGCGTGTGCAGTGCATGCGCCTGCCCTCACGCCGCACGCGGAAGTACAAAGTACAACTGAAAGTCGGACTGGCTGTTGATGTCCTCAGAGTATGTATCGGTCGTCCGGATGCTGGAGCACGAGCGCCACGAGCTGCTCTGGTGAGTGTGAACGAACAAGAACTGGCTCGGAGAACCCGGACAGCCAGGTCCGCCGCGTCAAGTGTCTACCGCTGCGCGACGGCTCTTCCCTCACGGGTTATACCCCTGTACGAGTCGCTTGTCATTGGCCTCGACGGCCTGGGGCGCCGAGTTTAAGTGACCCGTGACAATTCCGTCGAGGCTCGTCGCCTTGACGTCATGGATGGATCCAGCCGACGACGAGAACCTCGTTGCACCAGGAGCTAGCAGTCGCGTCGAGGATGCTGCGTTAATATACCTCAACTTCAACTAACTGAGGATGTTGCGCACCAGCGGCTCGGCCGACCTTCTCCTGGTAGCCAGTCGCAGATCGCGGCGGTGCGCCCGGCCGTGGCCACGATCGACCAAATGACCTTGGTCTTGATAGAGGGCTAGTCAGCCGTCCATGACGTCCTCGTGGAGGATCCGTCCTACCTGGAGCTGCTGCTAGGGGTTCTTGCGGAGTGTTGTGTGCTGTTGTTGTCTTTGCTATTAACGGCGGTTCCTGAACTTCTTGAGCGTGCTGAGCGTGGTGTCGTCTGAGTCATGGAATCAAGGCTTCAAATCTTAGGCATTCTGTTCGCCGAACGGTTCGCTCGCTCCTGCTCCAAATTCATCCCTTCTCCATCATAGAGAGCTCTGAACGTGAAGGCGTCTTGGCTGGACGACGAGTCGAAGCTGTTTAGTGATCATGAGTTTTTGTGACCACCGACCACTTTCCGATGGCTACCGCAGGTACTGGAGGAGAAAACAAGTCGGCGGACGCTGCGTGGTTGGCAGTGAGTTTGAAGAGAGCGACCGACACTTGAGTCTCAGCGTGCAAGTGCTGTTCGTTCGTTGAAATTGAGATGTCCTTGTCAGGGAAACACGAGCACCTTCTCTCCTGTACTGATTATTCGACTGGACAGCGCGGTGGCGTCCATTTATCCTGGAACGGTCTTGGGTGGTAAACGACTCGAAGACTGGCGCCTGCTGCGTCGAGCGCAGTTCGCTCGCTTCTCCCGTACGCCTGCCGCAGTCGTCTGCATGCTCAGCAGCTCGCGCTTGTCGACCTCGAGTGCGCGCTCTTCTCGCCACCACCGGTCAGTTTTTGATGCACCAGTCCTCGAACTAGAGCTCATGGCAGCGATTCCAAACACAACGCCATCGAAACGACTGACTGCAGACCTACCACGAGGTGCAGGGCTAGCCGCCGCTACATGGTGCAAAATATATTATATCGGGGCTGAACTATTTTCTCTTTTTTTGTCTGTGGTGTGTGATGCCATGCATCCTCTCTATATGATCACACTGGTCGTGACGTCATTCGGTGATCTGTGGGTAGATAGATGGACACTTCCGAGAGCTCCATGAGCTTCTGGACGCCACCTTATTGATTCTGGGGCTGTTCGCCTCGTTCCACCGTCATCTAGACTGCCACATGCACCTCCAAGCTGCGTCTTTGGTGTCGCTCTTCTTGTTTTAAATACTGGAGTAGCACGCGAACTCTATAGCGAGGCCCTCTGGCCTTGCAGGCTTGACGTTGCTTCGCTTGCTGTCTTCAGAGCTCGAAGACATAGTTCTTCTGCGTGACTTGCTTGGCGTGGAACGCGCAGAAGCCCGACGAACTGTAGCCGTTGAGCGACGCCGGGCGCTCGTGGCACTCGTCGAAGAGGCAGTAGCGGCTCAGCGCCGTGAGCGCCGGCGAGACAGGCGGTGCCGCTGATCCAGATTCGGAGCGAGCCTGTGGGGCCACTGTCAGTGGTGGTGGCAGTGGTGGTCGTCGTAATGGCGAGTTGATCGATGACGACGACGCATACCCCCGCGTTGGAGCTCTACGAAGCGACATGGCCAATGCCGCGGCTGCAGCTGCCTCGGCCGCGCTGCTACAGCTGCTGCTGTCGTCGCCATCGCTTATATCGCTGAGCGCTCCCGAGGACGGTGACTTCTTCTGCTTCTTCGCGCCGCCACCGTGCGTCCAGCAGAGCCCGCGAGACTTGACTCCGCGCTTGCAACCGTCAATGTTGCACAGGATCGAGCCGCCTGCATGGTTTGTAATACAAGATGGAAGTGAATGGTTAGCTGTCAAATGGCTGGAGATATAGTCCAACAAGGTGGATAATGAGCGAGTGACGCACCGTGTCGCCAGCAGAGCCCACGCTGCTTTGCGCTCGTGTTGCAGCCTTCCACGGAGCACGTCTTGCCGCCCTAGTAGCAGTAGGGATCAATCGAGCCACATCATAGAAAAGAGCGTCAATACGTTCGCTGGGTTCATCGTACACTATAGACAACATAACGCATCGAGTGCCACGATACGAACGTACCCCGTGTCGGAAGCAACGTTTCCTGTGCACGATGTAGTTGGGGCAGCCGTCCACGATGCATGTGCGCGCGATGCGCTTCTCCTCCGCGGTCATCGCGCGCCGCCGGCCGCCGCCACTCGGCTGCTGCGGTTGCAGCGGCGCTATCGGCCGTCTCGCCTCAGCAGCTACGCCAGCGGCCGACGCGCGGCCGCCGATGTCGAGAATGTGCAGTAGCGAGAACTTGGACGCCGCGCTGGCGTTGCTCGTGTCGCCCATGGCTGTCTGTCGAACTGGAAGGAGTGAGAGAGCGCGCGCACACCGCTTGCTGATCGAGAGCCAACGAACGAGAGTCGCTCTCTCTTCTGTGGTCCTCCCCCTCACACAATCATTCCGCAACCACCACGACTGACTGTCGCTCTGACTTGAAGTTTGTATGGAGTGCTGCCAAATCCGGTCATAAGAAAGAGACCAAGCCAAAGGGACGAACGAACACCCACCCAAAACGAAGAACATTTGGAAAGTGAGGTGCGGCTAGGGGTTGAGCTTATGATTTCCAACGGCTAACTTGCTGTTTGTATGCATATGTTATCTCGAAGTACGTAACTGTTTGGTGTTTGTGAACTCGAAAACAGTTCGTTCGCTTTGCTCTCTCTCTGTGTGGCTACAATTAGGATACACAATGAATGACAAAACTACACAGCTTGTTTTTGCAAAGGACATGAAATTAGCCCCTTGTTTCAAATGCGTAAGCATCTGTATTGCGCATGCTTTTTGATTCCTCATCATCTCGTGATGAGAGTGACAAATTCGACGGTTGTTCGCGCTGCAATTCAAAATACCTCTGTAACGAGCATACCAAGCAATATTAAATGTTTAGTGAGAAAGTCTCCTTCCACATATATAGGTAAATTGGCTTCAAATACGATATGCATTAAACGAGGGGTTGAACCTTGAATTTGACCGGCTGGTTGCAACCATCAAATAAGCACAAGTGGGATGATGCAACACGAGCGATCTGGGATTTTCCGACCAATCAGAAAATACCAAATCGAACTTTAACGGAGCAAAATTGGTTGCAAACATACTATGTTGATTCAAGCATTTTGGACTCGAGGTTTTTTGGAAGATGTTTTGACATGGAGTCTGTTCGATCGAAAAGAAATGCAGGACTGTTGACAGAATTGTACATTCGTAACTCCATATTTCTGTAATCCGGTTAAGCGTTGCCTCCTTTGGCCAAGAGTTGGTGGGATGTTCGAGTTCGAGACTGTGATGATCCTTTTCGAAGGGCTAGAGAATTTCCGCTTTTCTCATTTGTTTTCTTTTCACTTGACAAGACTTTTTAGACTCCCTGGAGTACAAATGGATGAGCTCGAACCACTTGTGTGCCAGGGCTTACGCCTTTTAGCCCTTCGAAATCGTTGATCGTGCGTATCAAACCACCCCTGATGTCGCGTGTGCACGCTACGCAATACATCGTGTGCGTGGCGTTCGATGGGAGAAAATTGATGCCAAGAAATGGGATCTCGCTCGAGCACTGATCGAGCGTGTGAGAAAATAAACGCATGTTCACTTTTCTCTGGCTAGATGATACTGACAGCAAATAGAGCGCATAAGTCAACACTGCAGAACTAGTGCTGTAGGGGGGGGGGCAAAAGCACCTAACTTGTTATGTTGGGTGGGACTTTCTCATCTGCCAGAGGGGCCAGCCCTTTTGCGGTTAAGCTATTCTACATTTCTACGTTGAGGGAGGGGCGATGCTGTACGAGTGGAGACTGAGCAAAGACGGAT
>JAADXK010001057.1:0-11770 GCA_023337805.1 Globisporangium barbulae | reverse complement strand
GGTCCCCGACCTCCACGCTGGCCGGATTGACGTTCTGGCGGCTGCCGAAGAGCCGGTCGAGACGATCGAACATTGGGCACATAGCTTCTAGCTTTGCTGGCACTGACATGACACCTTTCAGCAGGTCTGCACTTGTCACTCCAAACCCTATCTTCAGCGACGCTCTTTTTGCTTTTCTGTAAGTAGCAAGATAGCTCTCGCACCGACTCTTAGCCACCTTTTTTGTCCAAGATGCCTGCACACAGCAGATGAATTTGAGCACACAGGATATGAATGTGGGATCCACGCGTAGGTAAAAGTTGCAAAAAGAGCTCGCCGCACCTTGGTCTGTTTGTTCACATACGCTGCCAACTTTGTGAACTCGTCAGTCTTCCTCAGCTTACGGCCGGCGACGACGCCGCCAGGCCTGTAATTAGAGCTAAATTGGATGCGTTCTCGAGCTAATAGACAATCGTGACGCGCTACGACGGAGTCGTGTGCGCATACGTGCGCCTATTAGTTGGGGAGGTGAAGTCGCACTCCGCCGCGCCCTCGCTCTCGGCTTCCATCTCGTTTGTTTGCAAGTGAACACGTGTGCTCGAGGGCGGTGAGATAGTGTGTGGTTCACGTAAAAAGCAGTCTGCAAAAGAAAAGCTGCTCATGAGCAACTTTTCTCTACTTTTCATTCTTGCTTGCACTGCCCTTTTTATGAATTTGAATGACGGAAATCGAGAAAAGCAAAAGTCGCTTTTTTGAAGGA
Source organism: Globisporangium barbulae (assembly GCA_023337805.1). Taxonomy (NCBI): domain Eukaryota; phylum Oomycota; class Peronosporomycetes; order Pythiales; family Pythiaceae; genus Globisporangium; species Globisporangium barbulae. Next base: position 11,031 of record JAADXK010001057.1, on the reverse strand, counting down.
TTGAACACCCCTAATGAAGTCATTTCGCGACGTGTTTATGAAACAGGCCACGGACGCGTAAAATTTACTCGTCAGGATGCAAAAGGGTTAACGCTCTTTACGCGGTCAAGGGCTTGAGTCCCGCTATGGCCGTGGCCGTGGCGAACGCGTGAAGAACATTGAGAGCGTAGCCGTTTAAAAGATTATCTGATGCACTGCTATTTGTGCGTGGGGCTCGGGGCGACGACACGGGACGACGACACGGGACGACTCCACACTTCAATTGCTTACGAATTCTTAGAATTCATTAAAAAAGTTGACCAAATCTTGCCAAAAACTCGGATAAAATATTAAAAGTCGGATATATTGATACCGGTCAACAACCGATATGTCAATTGATATATCGGCCAAATTTCGTTTGTGTTGCGACAATCACTCGTGCGTGCATGCCCATCATCCATCATTCCCTATTGATTATAATAACCTGTCTCCATCACTCTCTTCAATATCGCATTACGCTATACTAAAGCGCCTTACATCCCTTCCCAATATGATACCTTGTCACAGAAAGTGTTGCGCGCTGCCTGTAATAAGCAGCCATCACCAGCCGTCCCTTTATTTTTTTCGCAGGTGTAACTCGACTACTGCTGTGCACGATGCCTGTCTTGCTGCATTACGGAAATGCGGAATTGCATCACATAACACATCCGCCGAACAAGACATCCCAACGCAGTCGATGCCATGGAGACGCCCGCCACCACAGCCAGTAGCAGCAGACGTGACGATATGGACGAGCTCATCCTGTCGGACGCCGTGAACACGACGACTGCCGGCAGCGAGTACGCGCGCATGCGCTCCGACGACGAGCTCGCGCTTGACACGCAGACGCAGTCCATGCGCATCCGCCTGCGCAAGCAGAAGAGCGCGGAAAACATGAACTCGGCGCTTCGCGGCAGCGAAGTAGAGTCGTTCTCGGCGTCGCCGTACCAGCCGCTCGACCAGTCGCATCCCAATCAGCACAATCATCACCACCACGCGCTCATGGACAAGGTGAAGAAGCGGATGCATCTTGACAGAGCACGCTGTGAGTGTGTGTGTATTTACTGTCTATGACTTGTATCTTATTTCCTCTTGAACGCTGATACGAATGCTGATGATGGATTGCTGTTGTTTGTATTCACCAGCATCGTTCAAGACGAACCTCGGACTCGCTGTGCGCATCGCCGTGGGCGTACTCATCGCCGGCGTGGCGCAGACCCACGCACCGACCAACAACAGGGGCAAAGAGTGGCTCTTTTTGCCCGACCGCTACTACCTCGGTGGCCTCACGTACGCGGCCGTGATGGTAATCTTCGCTGGAGCGCGGAACGTCGGCGGCGCGATCGAGCAGATGTGGCAGATCGACATGGGCGTCGCGATCGCACTGCTCTACAACTTCCTCATCTTCACGTGTATCCCCATGAGCCAGGCGAGTCTGATTTCCGTACCCGTGAACCTCAAGGGTTCGACGTACTACATCAGTCTGCGCGACCTAGGCATTGTGCTGCCGCTACTGCTGCTCTTCACGTTCCTCATGTTCATCACGCCCATGGTAAGTGAACTTGCGTTGTAAAGACGGTGACTGGCGCTTCGCAACTAACCGACTTACTCTATGAACTGTATTGCGCACCTCTAGCAAACAAACGTGAAGAAATTCGCAGTCAGCACGAATCTCTATTTCTGTGAGTCAGCCAGTCTGTCATTCATGCGCCGGGTCGCATTTGTCGTCAACCTGCCCCACTCACTGACTACACTGTGATGTTTGTTTTCGTGTAGCGTTGATCGTGGTGAACCCGATGAACCCGATCTACCCGCAGATGCGCAAGGATCTGGACGACGGGCTCTTCGGAACCAAGAACCTCATCATGAACCTCGCGATCTATAGCATCGTCGGCGCTGTCGGCACGGCGATCTCGCTCGCGACCGTGCTGTTGCCCAGGCCAATTTTGTAAGTGAAACTGAGCGTTAATGTTTTGGATTGCAACTTTATGCAGTAGATCTCACAGTTTTGTGTGCTGCTTGCTGTGAACAGAGCGACTCGCCAGCTGATGGCGCACATGAAAGACGCGCCGCACGACATTCGTGAGATGCTCAACCTGATCGTGGACTCGTACTGCTTCCGCGCAAAAGACATCAAGGAGATGGATTTCTTCCGCCTGCGCCTCGATCAGCTACTGGCGAGCGCCGAGAAGCGCTTGATGGAGATGGAGAGTCTGTTGAATGACTGCTGGTGGGAAGAGCTCATTGGCATTCGCATCTGGTTCAATTTCAACAAGACCATCGCCAAGCAGTTTGTCAAGCTGTACGCGCGCCTACTGAAAGACGTGAAGGCGATGAAGTTTGCGATCGAGTCCGAGACATGCCACTGGACGCACGTCGTACTCATCAAGAAGCTGCAGAAGAGTATCTATGTGGTGCAGGTGGAGACGAACGACCTGCTCGAGGAGATTTCCGTCAAAGTGCTGCAAGCAGACACCAGTAAGTGACACTGTATGCTCTGCTACTTTGATATTGGTTGTCGACTTGCTAACAATTTACCGATGTATCACCTCACAGCCATGTCGTCTTCGAGATTCAACCACTTGGAGGTCAAGCTCGAGCGATTGATGTCGAAGTACACGATCCTGTACGGAGAAATCGCTGCGTCGGAAGTCCACTCGGCAGCAGACGTGGGCAAGACGATGCCGTTAAAACTGTTCCTGTACTCGTTCCACGCCGTCGCCCACACGCTTTTCGAGTTCGAGCAGCAGTTCAACCACAAGAACTTCACGTCGCAGTACCGGATCCGCAACTTCCTCAAGGTTGCGCTGGAGAGCTTTTACAAGAAGGGCAACTACTCGCACAAGCTCATATTCTTCTCCTTCCGCACGACGCTCGCGGTGGCGATCGGAGTGTCGGTGTCCACGTTCGTCTTCGCCTTCAGTGCCACGGTGCCAACTGCTATCGCAATGGTCGCACAGTATCACATCGGTACGTGGCTTCTCTGAACACCTCTGGTGATATTGCGAGCTCACAGGTATGCTAACCAGTTTCCTACCTTTTTCTTCTTGCTTGCTTGCAGGTGGCACGTATGGAAACACGGTGAACCGCCTGGCAGGGCTCGTGGCTGGCACGGTGCTGCCCTCTATCTTCAACTTCTTCCTGTGCAAGGTCTCAAACGACATCCTGTATAACTTCCTCAACAACTTCGTGCTCTTCTTCTGGACAGTGGGCTCCATGTACGTCTACTTCAGCGGCTCCTACATGCAGAATGCTGGCATGGTGTCCGCGTACATGGCTGCCTCTGTCATGCTGGAGCACAGCTGCCGCAGTCAGAGTACGCAGTTGGGCACACTTTCGTACTCCACGCTGACCGAAAATGCACTCGGCATTCTCATCCTGATGGCCGTGGAGCTCACGATGCAGCCGAAGAGTGCAACGAGCCTGCTGCGCAAGAACGTCCAGGACATGCTGAAGCAGTACGGCGAGGTCTTCCACCTGGTTTTTCGGCATCACCTCGCGAACGGAAGTCCCGAAACAAACTCGCAGCGAATGAACGAGACCGAGATGAAGGCGCTCCGGAAGCGACTGTCGGTGACGCTACCGCAGCTGTTGACCGAACAAGCCAAGTTGCTCCATGACGCGTCATCTGAGCCAACACTGTGGCGTCCAGAGTTTTCCTACGACAAGTACGCCCAGGTGCTCACCTGTTGCCGGATCCTGCTCGCGAGACTGTGCATCTTGCTCGACCTTGTCGAGTGGCACGAGAAGCGGCGCAACAGCGGACTGGGCGCACGGCTGCAGCGACCACGTGCAACTACGCTCGATGCAGAATGCCGCGCTGCTGCTGTGAAGAATGGCGACGAAACATCACCAGTGTCTCCATCTCCTCCAGTACTCACTACGCCTTCGAACGCGCAGTTGCAGTGGCTGCTCAGTCAAGACGCCTTTGAAGCCACCGTCGAAGACACGCTCGACACGCTCTCGCAGCTCTTCAGCAAGGAGTTTTCGTACTCGAACAGCGAAGAGACTGTGATTTTTATGCAGATGAAAGAAGCGTTCCGGATCGCTGACGTGCACCGTCGCGGTGAAGTCGACGCAGCAGAGTTGGCGCTCTTCCTCGAAAAGCTACTGCCATACTCTGCTATCGGCAACGTGCAGATTGAGCAGTACATCGACGAGTTCATGCGCATGGTGGACAAGAACCACGACGGCAAGATCTCGTTCGCAGAGTTCATGAAAGCGCTGAACGAGGGATTCCGATTAGAGCTCGAGATCTACGAGACGACGGCAGCAGAGACGGAGAACCGAGTGCTCAGCGGACGAAAGAGCGTTGAAGTGAGACCCGATCGAGCTGCAAGCGTGGGTCTTCAAGTCTCAGTGCCAGCAGCAACAGTCGCAGCGCGCGAGGGCGAGGTGGTGATCTCGGTTGACTCGGCAGCTTCCGGTGAACCGCTTTCCAAGGCAAGGAGCACGAACAACGAGGCGGACCGCATCATACTCAACCCGCAGTTCTACAACAACGCGCCGCTGCTGTCAGCAGGCTCGCGCCGCCGTCCATCGATGGAGAACTCGGCCGAGGCGCTGCTGAACGTCGAGTCCTTCACCGTGAAGCAGGCTGCCGCAGCACTCAAGGACAGCTACGGAGAGCACCTGATGCTCCAGTACAACGAGCAGCACCGCGTTGTGCCCATGGAGGACTTCATCGTCATGAGCTGCCTGATCATCACATGCGAAGGCATCGCGGCGAACCTCTCGCAGCTCAACGCCTTGGCAGCGACCTAAGCCCTGTACATAGAAGCCGCTCGTCCACGTTCTCAACAGGCACCTGCAGACCGGATGAAGAGAGAGAGAACGCGCCTCATCACGAGGCGACAGAAAAGAAAAAGAAACACCACACTGCGCGTGACAAAGTGCAGAGACCAGCCCCACTGTTGCATGTGTGGCGAAAAGCCACACGATTGAAATTGAGCGTAGGTCCAGTCCAAATGAGACCAGCTCTTCTCAAATCCTTCAGCTTTTGAGGCTGAAGTATTCAGCATCTTTATTGTTTAACCAGCAAAGTGCTTGCTCTGTGTGGAGTGTTGATGTTGAGCAACTACGTTTGACTCCATGAGCTTCGCGGTGACGTCCAACAACAACGCGAAAGAAATCTCGTCAAGTATGCAAACTCTCCAACCCAGCAACATGGCAGCATGGCGTATAGCGACTCACACCTCTTCTGTACCATCGTTGCAGTCAAAGAAGAGACAGAGAACTCAACGAGGTCTGTTTCGTTCAGTAGTCTCTTGTGTCTTGCATAGTGAAGCGTAAGCGCTTGGCAAGCAGCCTGCTCGCATTCTATTATGGCGCTGCGCGTGTGGCGCTGCTTCTCATGGTGCGCTCCCTTCTTTCGCCATGGCGTCCTTCGCATGGCGCTGCATGGAGCAAGCAGCGCTCAGCCAATGGACTTCTTGTTGATCTGCCGCATTTGACACAACGATGTGACGACACTCGCTGTTTTTACAGTTTCATTCATTCTCGGGCGAAAGTCGCACATGGCGTGCCATCTGATTCCCACGAGCTCCTCTAGCAGACTGACGTGGTGGTCAGTCATTTCAGCAAAAGCGGCCAAGCGCGCGCGGCGTCCATCGTAGTCCCTCCCGCCCACGCCCACGTCCCTCCTGTTGCTGGACCGAGCGCCGTTCCACAGGCAAATCAAACCACTCGCCCGCGCCCACCCGCGCCACTGTACGCCCGTCGCGGACCCAAGGGAGCACGCCCGCCCACTACCTTGCCCAACTGACTTGTCTGCCACGCCACAAGAATGCCCACGATGCAGCTCCCGGCATTCCTGAAAAACCGCCTTCGCGTCAACTCACAGCAGTCAGCAGCGTCGACGAAGAGCAGCAGCAGCATGGGCGCCGCACAGAGCGCCGACGACGTCGCCAAGCAGCACTCGCGCGAAGTGCCCGAGTCCGCGACCACGACGCGCGGCCCGATCCGCGTCGTGGACATTGAGGCTGACTACGAGCCGAGCATGACGCTCTGGACGAATCTCATGGACCGCAAGAAGCTCGACGATGGCTCGAAGAACCTCTTTGGCACGCGCATGGTGGACCTGGTCACGGGCCAAGCCGGCGCCTTCGAGTGGGTCACCTTCGGCGAGTTCCTCGCAGACGTCGAGGCCACGTCCTCGGGCATGAGCCTCGACCTGGGTCTCCAACGCAACGCGATCGTTGGCGTCTTCAGCAAGAATCGCTACGAGTGGTCCGTGGTCGAGAACAGCTGCAACCGCATGACGTACACGCTCGTGCCGCTCTACGATACTCTTGGTCCCACAGCCGTGCCGTTCATCATCAACCACACGGAGATGAAGGTCGTGTTCTGCGCCAAGGCGCAGTTCCAGACGCTCATGGTGTGCGCGCACAAATGTCCAACCCTCGAGGTCGTCGTGCAGTTCGAAGACGTTGACGACGCCGAGCGCGCGCTCGCCAAGGAGAAGAACATCCGACTCCTGACGCTCGCCGAGGTCAGCGCGGTGGGCAAGGCGAGCCCCGTGGAGGCCGATCCGCCACTTCCCGAAGACATCTCGACGATCTGCTACACGTCTGGCACGACGGGCGACCCGAAGGGTGCGATCCTGACGCATGCCAACCTGGCGTTCACGACAGGCTCCGTGCGCCAGTACACGGAGCTGCTGGCGAGCGACGTGCACCTGTCGTACCTGCCGCTGGCGCATGTCTTCGAGCGTTGCGTGCACACGAACCTAATCTCGAGCGGCGGGGCCATCGGGTTCTACCAGGGGGATGTGGCGAAGCTCATGGACGACATCGCGGCGCTCAAGCCGACACTCTTCCCTTCTGTGCCGCGTGTACTCAACCGCATCTTCGACAAGATCACGCAGGGCGTGAACGGCGCGGGCGGCGCCAAGAAGTTCGTCTTCGACCAGGCGTTCGCGGCCAAGCGCGTGAGCGTAGAGCGCAGCGGGCTCTTGACGCACGCGCTGTGGGACTCCGTGGTGTTCAACAAGGTCAAGCTCGTGTTGGGCGGCAATGTGCGGCTCATGATGAACGGCTCGGCGCCGCTCTCGCCCGAGGTCAAGGAGTTCATCCAAGTGGTCTTCGGCTGCCCTGTGCTCGAGGGCTACGGGCTCACGGAGACAAGCGCCGTCGTGGCCGTATCCAACCCGCGTGTGCCCTCGGGCGACCACGTGGGCATTCCATTGCCCGGGCTCGAGGTGCGTCTCGAGGACGTGCCGGACATGAACTACACGTCAAAGGACGAGCCTTTGCCGCGTGGCGAGGTGCTCGTGCGCGGCCGTAACGTATTCAGAGGGTACTTCAAACAGCCGGAGCTCACGAACGAGGTATTGGACGCCGACGGCTGGTTCCACACGGGCGACATCGGGTGCTGGAACGAGAACGGCACGCTGCGCATCATCGATCGCAAGAAGAACATCTTCAAGCTGGCGCAGGGCGAGTACGTGGCGCCCGAGAAGATCGAGGGTGTGTATTCCAAGAGTCAGTTCATCGCGCAGATCTACGTGCACGGCGACTCGCTCCAGAGCTACCTCGTGGCCGTAGTCGTGCCGGACCGCGAGGTCGTGGCCAAGTGGGCCGCTGGCCAGGGGCTCTCGGGATCCGAAGCCGATATTGAGACGCTCATCGAGTCCTCGGACGCGCTCAAGCAGGCCGTGCTGGGCGACATGGAGGCGCTGGCCCTCGAGCTCAAGCTCTTTCGCTTCGAGCGCGCGCAGAAGCTGCATCTGCATGCGACGGCCTTTGGCCCCGAAAACGACCTGCTCACGCCCACATTCAAGCCGAAGCGCAGCAATCTCGCGCGCTTCTTCGAGAAGGAGATCACCGCCATGTACGCCGGCGCGCCCGCGTTCTAATGCGAGGTACAGTCGCCGTCGTGGAATACCAGTGAGTAGTGAGTGTGTAGCTAGCTGTCCCTTTCATATATGAGCCTGCTGCGTCGTGGGCGTAGTGAAGCATGTCTTGAGTACGATAAAACCAGTGGATTTGGACGACATGCATCTTTTTACATTGAGAAATGGATGGGGACTCAGTCTTACCGCTGGATCACCAGTCTCTTCTCACTGACAGGGTACGCGATCTCCCCACCTTGGCGCTTGAGGAACGAACTCAGGACATCTCGCACGAGCAGTGGCTCGTATGCACACGGCAGCTGGACTCTCGTGCCTCGCTCAAAGAATTCCCAACCGTCCATGCTCGGCACGAGCGCCGTCGCGACGCGCACCATCCGAAATTCGTCGTGTGCGGCATCTGTTGAAGTTGATGAGACAGAGTGCTCGTGCGAACCAGTGAGACTGAAGGACGTGAGCTGTCGACTCGAGGCATCGAACTCCACATTGCAGCCCGAGACCTGCGGGAACGAGGAGTTCAGGTTTGGGAACTTTCTCAGCATCTGCGCCAGTGCTTGTTTCAGATCTGCAATACGCATCTCCACCACCACGCAGGGCTTCTTCAGCGGCAAAAACTTTTCGAGCCAGTGGGGTGTGATCTCCACATTTGCGTCGTGCAGCCGGTCGCCTTTGATGAAGCCCGCGTTGATCACGCTGACGTCTGCATGGAGCTCTTGGCGCAGCGCATCGGCAATCAGGTTTCCGAGGTTCGTCTCCTGGGTGCGACAGGAGACCCGCGAGCCGTCGAGCATCGTGCGCGAGATCGCGAGCGGAGCCAGCTTGCCCTGCGCCTGGAGCTCCTTGTGCACACGGTCCGAGTATTCCGTGATGAGCGCGTGGACCACGGGATCGGGTTCAAATCCGCGGTTGCAGAGCATTTGCCACTCGAACTCGACCTCGAGTCCCCTGCCACTTTCATGCTCGTAAAGTGCCTTGGTCTTTCGGACGTGCAGGTCGATGCGGCCGAGCCAGAGCGCGTCCTGGCCGGACTTGTGGATGAGCGTCTCGCGCTTGAACAACGTCATGATCTCGTGGTCGTGGCCGCCCAGGATTAAGTGGATCCCAGGCACTTGACTGGCTAGCGCCTTGTCCTCGGCGATCTTCAAGTGCGTGAGCGCGATCACGACGTCCGCACCCAGCGCCCTTAGCTGCGCCACACAGCGCTGTGCGTGAACCACTAGGTCCTCAAACATGATCGAGTCACCCGCGAACGGGTCCTTGCCCGTGGCGGTCGTCGAGACACCGAATAGCCCGAGCTTGAGGCCGTTGGCCAGCGGCATCACATAGAAGTCCACGAGACCTGGGAAGAGCTCTCCACTAGTGTCCAGTACACCGTCGGAGTCGGAGCTGCGTCGCTGTCGGATGTTCGAGCCAAAGCTTGTAAAGCGCGCATTCGCAAGCAGCTTGGAGAGCAGCGGCGCGCCAAAGTCAAACTCGTGGTTGCCCAGCACGACGAACTCGATCTCGAGCGCGTTGAGCACGTCGATCATCAGTGCGCTGTGGATTGAGCACAGTGTTGACGCTGAGTTACCAATGCAGTTCGACAGTATACCCAGTATACAATATACGATAGGCACATAGCAATCCTCGATATCGAACGAACGTACCCTTTGTCTTCGCGGTCGAGCTCCGAGCGCCAGAGGAAGTCGCCGTTTAGCGTCACGACTACTGTCGCATCACGTGGGAGTCGGGCCTTCGCCTCGCGCAGCAGCGTCGCAAACTCCGCCACACCTGTTCATAGCAGCGTCAGTAGAGAGCCTCTTGACTGCAGTAGGAGAGCACAGACGGTCGGCCATTCCACGCTTCTTGAGAGCAAATGCAAGCCGCATAATACATGACATACCTCCCTGCCCGCTGGCGGTCGGGTAGAGCTCGTAGACATCGTTGAGCGTGAGCACCACGACGTGGGCGGTCGCGACCGCGAGACTGCGCGGCGCCGTGACTGAAGACAGCGGTGTCGACGCTGCTAATGGTGCTGGTGCTGGTGACGTCGCAGCGCCGCCGCCATTCATCTGGCGCTCCACACTTGACGACGCGTCCATTTTCGCTGTTGGTGACGTCTCGCTTCAACAAGAGGATTTCTATGGTAGCGAAATAATTATACCGGTAGGATACAGTACACAGATAATCGGTTGTAAGGTTTGCCACATACAGTCACCCCTCTCTATTAGAGCTTCTTTAAAAGAGACACCCTCCAAGTAAGAGCCGGCAGACCTTAGTCCAAAAGCAAACATCTTAGAGTTTGTATAGAGCCCTCTTTGTAAGCGAGTAAGATATAAGACACAGACAGCAGCGGACCATTCATTCGGAATCACTCTTTATAAAACCCAAGCAACGCGCAGCTCCAACGTGCGCCGTCACAATGCGTGCGCCAACGTCACGCACCCCAGCGAAGAAGCGGACGTCCCTGTCTCTCGAGCAGAAGTACAAAGTGTTCCTCCACTGCTCTGCAAACCCTCACATCAGATACTGGGAAGTGCAGGCGTACGTCGGCGCGCAGTTCAGCCTGTCCATCGGCAAGTCGACTGCACACCGCCTCATGGCAATGAAGGAAAGCGATTTCGAGGGAGTGAACCTCAGCCATAAGAAAAAGCGCCCAGTTAAGTACCCAGTGTTCGAGCAAGAGTTGGTGGAGTTTGTGTTGCAGCATGAGGCGGACGGGCTGTCTGAAGACTTGGTGATGGGAAAGGCTGCGCGTATGATGAAGAAGCACAACATTCCAGACGCATCGCTCAAGCTATCGAACGGGTGGCTTCACAAATTCAAGAAGCGCAACAACCTGAAGAGCCACATACTTCATGGAGAAAGCGGCAGCGTTTGCGTTGGTGATCTCTCTGCAGCACAAGCGGCTCTCCGACACGATATCGAGCAGTACTCTCCCCGCGACGTCTTCAATTTCGACGAAACAGCGCTGTTCTACGATCTCCCTCCGTCAAGGACTCTTGGTACTGTGCGCCAGAGCGGCATGAAGAGTGTGAAGTCGAGAATCACCGTTGCTCTGTGCTGCAATGCGGATGGATCTGAGAAAATGGAGCCATTTGTAATCGGGAAGTTCAAGAAACCGAGGTGCTTCAAAAATGTGGATCTCGAGAAGCGCAAGATCGAGTACGCTGCGAACTCTCACG
>JAADXK010001056.1:0-11773 GCA_023337805.1 Globisporangium barbulae | reverse complement strand
GCGCGTTTGTACCAACAACGCATGTCCTCGCAGCGTCTGGGACCGCAACGTGAATGCAGCCATCAATATTCTTCATCTCTTCGTCAGGAGGGCGCAAGGACATCCACCACCGATGGCATTTACGCGGGGAGGCTCGAGCGAGCAGCAAACGTAGCGCGGTCAGTAGCGCATTCAGGTTATTCTTGCTGTCTAGTCAGCAGCAAAGCGGAGTGATGGTTTCCATTCTCCATGTGCTCTTAGAGGGCAGTCTTCTTTCCGTTGGTACAGGTATCTATGCAAATTCAAAGGTTTAAACAAAGGCTCAACATTCTACACGCACAACAGTGCAATATGCATATTTGAAGGTTATGCAAAAATATAGTATGTTTTATTATTGTTATTTTATATCAAACATAAATATTGTATTTATAGAGGTAATTTAGTGCGTGTTTCTGGCACAATAAAGAGGATATTTGGTGGGTAAAGCTGTTTCGGGAGAGTGGGCCATTCTGGACGTCTCAATTTCCAAGGCAGAGAATTCGCCGACGACACTATCGCTCCAATCGTCCAAACGCCTGACGCGAAGAAGAGCTCTCCGCTCGTCCGCCATGACCGTCATGCTCCGCCTGCGCCTCCCATCGACTGCTGCTGCGCACACGACGCGCCTCTTCGCCGTCGCGCCCTTCTCGTCGGCCGCCGCCAGCGTGGAGGAGGTCGCTAAGCCTGCGCGCCGTCGTCTGCGCGAGCTCCCACCCCCGCTCAAGCTCGTAAGAAGCAGCGCGATCTATCTATTTATGTGCATGGGACCGCCTTTTAGTGGTGGTGTGATGGCAAATGTGCTGATGTGGATCGTGTTGTTATGTATGTGCAGACGGACGCAGCAGCAGAGCGCATTCGCGAGCTGCTCGAGGGCAAACCAGACGCGATCGGCATTCGGCTAGGCGTGCGAACGCGTACGTCATCATGAATGAAATCGTAGCTCTTGGATGAGAACAGGGTACTGATGGCGTTATGGTGTGCTGTTGTGTATGTGCGTAAACTACAGGCGGCTGCAATGGCCTGTCGTACACAATGAACTACGCAGACAAGAAGGAGAAGCTGGAGGAGGAAGTGAGCGAGAAAGGTGCGCTGCTTGTTAATTGTCGTCATCGCCATTTTTGGATTAATGGCGTCACTAACGCTCATTGCTGTCGTTTGTTTGTTTATTAACCAGGAGTGCGCGTGTTCGTGGAACCCAAGGCGCTGTTCCACGTCGTGGGCACGACGATGGACTTCCAGACGACGCCCGTGTCATCGGAATTTGTATTTGAGAACCCGAACGCCAAGGGCAGCTGCGGCTGCGGCGAGAGCTTCAACGTGTAGTCCGCAGCCAATCAAGAGACAAACGCACACAGCACGTAAACGCCCATTTATTTCTACGACACTACTAGCCCCACACATTTAACAGAATACAAAGACAAGATAACATCACTCCAGGATACAATATTGATGTGGGATTTCCATGTGAAAGGTGGTAATTATCCAAGAGCTCTTTCTAACCAGCTGCGCTCATGTGATCTCGACCGTGGACTTTCTGAGGTCATGGAGCGGCGATTGGCGCATCGTGTAGAGCGCAAACTGGTCAGGCGAGAGCCTATCGATGTGGCTCGACGTGCGGTAGTCGAGCTTCTCGTGGCCGACGGAGAAGTGCGTCGCGCGGAGATCTGCAAGCCACAGCGAAAGTGTCCACATAAGGTTGAGTCTCCATGAGAAGGACACTAGTCACAAATCTGTCGACAAGACAGCAAAAGACACACTCACCGTTCTTGACCGACTCGGCCATGACCGAGGGCTTAAAGCCCTTGAACTTGTTCTCGAAGGCGCTCTTGGCCTCCGAGGCGTACTCGACGTCGTCGTCGTACGACATGCCGCGCGTGGGACGCGGGCCCGTCTTCTTGCGGATCTCGTTGCGCAGCCGGATGGTCTCAGCCACGGCCGCTTTGTCCCATTGGGTCGCCAGCTGCGTGGACGTGACGAAGGGCGCGACGTCAGCGCCAAAGCCCGCCGAAGTCTTCGTGAGCATCTCCTTGTCCTCGGTGCTGTACCTGGCCACGTACTTGTGCATCTCGCCCGTCGGGTCCAGCTGCTTGCTCGCGATCGAGAAGTCGCGCTTCGAGCCTTTCTCGCCGAACTGCACGTGGTACTGCTTGTTGATGTTGTCGGTCGTGATGGCCTTGGCGTTAGTGCTGCCAGTAGCGGTGTTCTTGCCCGCGAACTGATTCATAATGGAGCTGCTGGACTGGTACTCGGCCGCGTCATAGCCAAAGACGACGGACGCCTGCTGCCGGTTCTGGTGGCCGACCATGTCTTCAGGGCTTGACTGGAGTTTGCTGTGTTCTGTTGCTTCGTTAGACACCACAAGCCAACTCTCGCAGTCGCCCTCTAACCACGCGGCTGTGAATGAACACAGTGAGCCTAAGTGCCGAGTCACCTATCAGCAGCGCTCTCCTATTCTTGGCGCTGGCATCAGATCAGCAAGATACGCCTTTCTTGATAAGCTCGAACATGACTGGCGCGTGAAAAGCTAATGTTAGGTCACCAAGATACGCACCACAATCCAAACAACACAACACCAGTATGGAGAAATGTATTCAACGGCCATCTGGTTAGTTGATCTTGGCGTTGCTAAAGTCCATCTCTGGGTGCTGCGCCATGAACTTCTGCAGCACGCTCTGTTTCTGCAGCTCGTCGACCGTGGGCAGACCCAGAGCCTTCTGCTTCTGGTCGAACATCATCTTCTCGACTGTCTGGCGCGTGTCCGCATCCAGGTCCGCGAGCTTCGAGTTCTCTGGCTGTACCTTCTTCGTGTCGATCTCCGCGTCGCCCTGGATGATCGTCTTCCACCACTCCATCTGGTTGTCCTTCTGCAGGTACACGCAGATGCGGTTGCCGTCCTCCAGCGTCCAAAAGCTGTCATCCACCTTGATCTTCTTGAACAACGGGCCGTCCACATACGTTGGACCGCCCTTGAGCCCCACCTTGAGCTTCGTGGCCGTGATCTCCACAGTCACCTGGCGCGACTTGGTGCCCTCGGGCACGGCGAAGTTCGCCTGCGCCTCCTGCAAAGTCTGCGTCCACACGTACTTGTCCGTCGTGCCGCCGTTGCCAACCGGTGCTACAATAATTGTAAGCCGTACACATAACGCAATCGTTAGTAAGAACACATATTAGCGCTACGCAATAGGCAAGCAAGCATCAATGCAGCAACGTACGCGGTCCGCTGTCCTCCTCGTCCTCTTCCTTGTCCGCATCCGCAACCGCCGCTTCCTTCTTCACAGGCTGCTTTGTTTCTACCGCCGCGGGCTTTGGCTCTTCGTCCTCGATGATCTCCTCAAAGCGTGGTGGCTCAACGGCCGCCGCCGCACGCGCCGCCTTCTCGGCGGCCTCGTCCTTCTTCTTCTTGAGCGCGTCCTCCGCCGCCTTCTTGCGGCGCTTCTCCTCCTCCTGCTGCTTCTTCAGTAGTTGGTCCTTCTCCGCAATGTGCGCTTGCTTGCGCACGCACTTGACAATTGTCTCCTCGACCATCTCGGGCGTCGCGCCCGTGAAGAAGTCGGTCTTGCGGCGCAGGAACGAGAAGACTGTGTCCAGCAGCGGCTCGATGCCGCGCTGCGTCTGCGCGATATTCATCAGCAGCGCATCGAATCGGTCAGTCTCACTCATGCTTGTCGATAAGGTGGGGCTTGTAAGACGCTTGGGTCGGTTGAAGGCGGGAGCGCAAGTGTCGCCTCTTCACCAGGCGCAACCAGCGGATACGCTTTTGTCGTTTGCGCTTTTTCGGGTTTCCAGAAGGAGGCTTCTCTTATGTTACACTTTACTTGTGTTGACGATTAGCAACGTAAAAGCAACTCAACAATGAAATACCAGTTGATATAGTGTTTTCTTTCGTGTCGCGTATGACGCGACTCAGGAAATGGATCGCATTTGATGCGCATCAGAATGCCACGTGGTCTTGCTATTCTCTGTGTGATGTCAAGTGCAGCGACACGTGGCACACTTCTCTATAAGTTCAATTGACATCCATCACTTGCTCTCATTCGACACTAGACAACACAAACGCCGCAAGGAGATAGAAAAAAATGGTGTGAATTGGATACAACACGACGCACTCGGCAGCCTTCTCTTGTCTGTCTGTGACTGCTCTTGATTCTCTCTACAGCTCTAGGTGAACTAACGCAGAAGACGAAGAGCAGCCAGCACACACCACAGAGAGACGCGGTGGACGAGTGGGACGCACATTCATAGTGGGTGGGCTACGAACGCAACGACTGGTTTCTACTTGGAAAGAGGCGAGTGGTGCTGCGTCAGTCGGCTTAACCGAGGGTGAGGCCGATGCCGAACTTGTGGGCGTCGCCGTCAAAGTTCTTGGCGTCGATGTGCGCGCTCGTGGCCAGCGACAGGAACGGGCGGATCTTCTGCAGCAGTACGAGCGACACGTGGCCGTCTGACTCGACCTTGCCGGCGTAAGTCGTGAGATGGTCGGCGTTGTAGCGACCGCCAACCGTGAGGTGGTTCGAGCCCGACTTGAGGTCGTAGTCGAAGACCGCCGAGTAGATCGTGTCCTTGGACAGGCGGTGGAAGAACGAACCCGAGACGGCGTTGAACTTCTTCTTGGTCTGCAGCGTGGCCGTGAAGTCGTTGCCAAGGTAGCTCGCCGCCACGTTGTGGTCCGTGAAGCTCGACTTGTCGAGCGAGAACGCGGCCTGCGCACCGACGAGCACGTTGTCGAAGCCGTAGACGGCCGACTCGCTAATCGTGTTAGTGCTCAGGTTGGCCGAGCCCTCGACCGCGAAGGCCTTCTGCACGTACTCGGCGCCGACGACGGCCACGCGCTTGGCGTTCGCGTTCTTGGCGATCGAGCCATCTTCGACCTTGGCCGTGATCTTGAGGCCCTTGGTGAAGAAGTTGGGCAGCTCGGCCTCGGTCACCAGGCGGCCGTGCGTGGTCACCTGGAGCTTCTTGAAGACGATGCCCGACTGGCTGTGCGCGAACGAGCCCGAGAGCTTGGCCAGGATCGACTTGTTCGAGCCCATCTCGCCCTCGGTCGTGAAGCTCACGCCGTTGGACGCATTCGTCTTGATCTTGAGCTTGCGCGAGAAGTCATAGTCATCCTTGAGCGTATTCTCGGCGGTCTTGGCGAGGTCCTTGTAGAGTACGACCATGGTTGCTTGTCTGATGCGTGCTTGGCTTGCTTTGCTTCTTGTTGGCGAATGATTTGGACGGACAGCTCTTTCCCTGCTTGAAGGACGGAGAAGAGGGGGAGGAAATTACGTGGAGCTTCTCGCTAAAGTGCGATTTCCTGCGTCGCGCTTTTCGAATCTTGCGAGTCCGTTCCGCCAATCAGATGTCTCCAATTCGGCCACAAACACGCAATGAGGGACTTTTTGGCTCGCAATGCGGATTCGACCTCCCATCTCCTCAGAAGCGTAGCAGCAGATCGAGCCATGTGGTTGAACGTCCCCAGTAACAGCAGGGCAGATAGGGGAGAACACGCGCATACATATGCTTAGCACTGAAGGAGCAATAGCGCCTCCACACTCCAGTTCAAGCCAATCTATTGATGGTGCGTCACACCAGCCCGGTGCCTGTGTCACGGGTTGAAGACAGACAAAGGCGGGGCCACCATCGCCATTTCGTACTTAATACGCATGTCTCTGTAGCCATGTGTATTTACGGCTTTTTACATCCTTCGCCCCCTTTTTACGGCTTTCCCGCAAGTCAGCATGATCTCCTCGTCTTTGGCTCAAGCTCAAGGCTTTTGTATCAGAGGCTCGTGTGTGCGGCTCACGCTTGCGCTTGTCTTCCCCCCTTTCATTCTGGAAGAACACCACAAGCGCCTTCGTCCCAATCACTCCAGCCGCCACCATGCCAGCCCCGCTCTTCAAGGACCTCTCTAAGGTCGCCGCTGACACGCTCAACGACGACTACGACTTCTCGCGCAAGATCAAGATCAAGAGCAAGGCCGCCAACGGCGTGACGTTCACGACCGAGGGCGCGCTGAGCAACAACAAGGCGATCCTTGCCAAGGTGGCCGGCGGCTTCACGCACGACGGCTCGGGCGTGGTCTTCAAGAAGCTGCAGATCACCACCCAGGGCCGCCTCATCACCGAGGCTGAGCTCCCGAACGTGCTCACGCAGGGCCTGAACCTGACGTTCAAGCTCGAGGACGGCTCGGTCGCCAAGAACGCGAGCGCCAAGCAGGTCGGCGTGCTCGGCGCCGAGTACAAGCAGGACAAGTTCTCGTTCAACTCGGAGGCGGACTTCGTCGGCAACTCGGTCAAGGCCGCCGGTGTCTTCAAGCAGGACAACTTCCTCGTCGGTGGCCAGGCCGCGTTCAGCATCGACAAGTCGGCGCTCACGGAGCACAACGTCGGCGTGTCGTTCGTCGGCGGCGACTTCGCCACGTCGCTCGTGACCAAGAAGAATTTTGGTGCGCTCTCGGCCTCGTTCCACCACAAGGTCTCGTCGCACACGATCTACGCCGCCGTGCTCGACTACGACCTCAAGTCCGCGTCCAACTCGCTCAACGTGGGCGGCCGCTACAAGGTCGACGCCGACACGACGTACGCCGGCAAGATCAACTCGGAGGGCTTCGTGTCGCTCGCGTCGATCCAGAAGATCCGCCCGTTCGTGACGCTCACCACGAGCGTGCACGTGGACGCCAAGAACTTCGAGGGTGACTCGCACAAGTTCGGCCTCGGCCTGACCCTCGGCTAAGCATTTAACCAGCCAGCCAGTCAACCATCCAACAGCAGTGAAGGAACAAGCAATGTGAGCGATCCCTCACGCCCTGTGAAAGGAAATGAATCAATGCAGTCAACCGAAACGCCCTCATCTTCAAGCAACTACTGCCAGCCAATGCGCCCGTCGTCGTTTGTGAGTGTGGTGTGTTGATGGTTGATGTGCGAATGAATGAATGAATGCGTCCGTAGTAAGTAGACTCGCTCCTCTCGATCGATGGCCTAGAAAGAAACAAAAGCAACCAGAAACAGCAACAAACACCAGCAGTAGCTCCTTGTGCCAATCTCTCTGTGTGTGGTCGTCTCATGGCTTTGCCTGCAAGCCCAGCGGTGTCCTTCTTGCACGCGTCGTCCTATGCAATCCAGCATATGCATCCAAAGCTCGAGTCTGGGTCATTTTCATGCTGCATCTCCAAAGCGTAGCCATGTCTTCGTGGATGATTTGCATGGATAGCAAAAGAGAAGCGAACTTCAACATCATGTCTCCGCTCCGGCGGCACACTCCAAGCCCAAGAGATCGAATCGACCCTGAGTCATTAGAGACACTGTCATGGAGCGCGATCTTCTTCACCAGATCTATCTTCGCGTGTCATTCGACTTGGCTTCGATTCTGAAACTTGCCACTCATTGTAAAATCTGAGCCACGTGCATTATTTGAGTCAACAATGAGCGAGATGGAAAATGAACATGCAGCACTTGGTGTGATTGATTTGATAAGTTATTGTGTGCAAGTTGGTGTCATCCCTCCATATTCATCGCCTTCACCATCAGCAGCTGCCCCTCAGGCCTTGGCGCGCGCCTCGGCGTTCGAGCGGCGCTGCTTGCCGACGCGCTCGAGATAGTTGACGAACGTGAGCTCGTCGCTGTCGCCGAAGAGCTGCTTCATGCGCATCTCGAGCTGCGACTGGCCGTAGCGCGCGAAGAGGATCGCCATGGTGTCGTCAGCCGTGATCGTGCCGCAGTTCTTCTTGTCGTACGTCATGAACTGCACGACGTTGAAGAGGTTCACGGGCTCGAGCTCCGTCTTGTCGAGCAAATTGCGGTTGAACATGGACCGGAGTTCGTCCCAGTCCACGACACCGTCCAAGTTCTCGTCGGCCTCCCAGATCATGTCGCTGATCTCCTTCTTCGAGCAGACCTTGCCGAGCGCCTTGATGGCCTCGTAGAGGTCCTCGTTCTTAATGAACTTGCTCGCGGCGCTCTGGATCGCCCCCAGCTCACCCACGGCCTTCTCCACGCTCGCCTCCAGCTTCTTGATCTCGTCCTCGATCTCCTCGCGCGTCATCTTGATACCTTTCTCGTTGAGCATGGGCGAGACCTCCGGGTTCGCCTTGCTTGCCTTGAGCCGCTGCTTGCGGTCCTTGCTCGCGGCCACGGCCGTCACGATCTTCTTCTTCTGCCGATACGACGCCACGTGGTCGAACACACGACGCAACTCGCGCTCCTCCTGCGCGATCATGCCCTTCGCGTCGTCATTCATGGACATCATCTTGACGGGTCTGCTTGAAGGGTTGTAGGCTCTATGAAGGTTCGTAAATCAGTCAGCTGCTTGGCTTGGGCTCCAGCACGCGCATTCGCGAATGAGCCCCCGGTATTTATAACGTCCAAGCAAGAGCCTCATTGCCTCACTTTTCCTGGATCCAACGCTCAGCCAAGAGCGTAGCTGCCATCGGATAAGACCAGCAAGAAATAGCCAAATATATATCCACACAGCGCACATAAGCTGCATTCTCACCACCATTATCTGAGGTTCTCTATTCATTTGGCTCTATCTGGCAATGCGCTGGGCTTGGAGACTGGTTTGGCTTGGTGCCTTGAAATAGAAACTGCGAGGGTTGCTCGCTGAATCAGATGTCTTCGGCCTCGTCCACGAGGCGCGCGACCATGACGTCCACCTCGCTGGGCGTCATGGCCTCGGCGTTCAGGATCGCATTGCAGATGATCGTCGTGTTCTTCGTGGACTTGGAGTGCACCCACACGACGCCGTTCACGCCGATGGCGATCTCGAACGCGAGCGACTTGCCGAGCGCCGCGAGCACAGCGCAGTCCTCCTGTAGCAGGCTCTTGGCGAGACCTATGGATGTCTTGAACACGTAGCCGTCGTTGAGCTCGCCGTAGATGGCCAGGCCCGTCATCCAGTCCTTCTTGGCCAGGTTCGCCGGCGCCTCGCACGTGATCTCGGGCTCCAGGTCCTTGTTCGTCTTGCTTACGCGCGCATACACGAGCGAGCCGATGCGCAGGCTCGGGCGATTCCGCTTCGTGGCGCCGTCGAACGCGAGCGCGCCAAGCGTCACGCTCGATCTGAAAGAGACACATGCATGCGATCATAACAGGTAGTACAGTCAGCACGAGAAGATCGCCATTATCATAGAGAGCTTGATGGTTAAACACGTACGCTGCACCAATGTTGACACGGTAGAGCTCGGAATTGCGGTCCGTGACGACACCGATCACGCCGTCATCCATGGACGCCACGTACTATTACAGACACAAACGCAGAGAGGTCAGCTAGATGCGAGTCATAAGCAGTATCAGTGAGTGTTTGTGTGGCCTTCACGCACTCTCTTGTAGTTGTAATCGACCCAGTATCTGTTGGCAGGGCGGTAGCGTAGGATGCCCGCGTTCGTGCACACGATGCGCTCGTCTGGCAGCTGCTTCAGGCCCGCGCCTATCATACACACATAGAGAAAGTCACGTATTAGTGCACTTGCACTCGTCATCTAATTCAGCCATCTTCACAGCAGCAATACACACAAACACGCATGAAGCTGCGCTTTTAAAGCGCCGACACGTACCGAGCTTGACGCGGCGCGTGGTCTTGACCAACACGGACGTGACGTCGTCGCCGGGCAGCACGACCGTCGGTGCGAACGTGAAGTCGACCGCGCGCTGCGCGTCTTCGAGGAACTTGGTCGCTTGGTCGTTCTCACCGGAGGCGTCGTCCGTGGCTCTGCGCTTCGTCGCCATCGTCTCGTGGAGCTCTTGGCTTGGCGTTATTAGTGCTTGATTTGATTGGTTTCCTGGACTGATAAGGCGCGCTGATGTTCTCGATTAAGTACGAAATACCGTTCAAACCCCGACTTAGACTGGTGCGAGGATGGATGAATGCATGAAGGGATGCGTGAATGCAACAGTCCTCGTGTGTGTCTAACTAGCAAGGAAGCAGGTGCACGCAGCTCAGAACGTGTATGTTGCTGGTAGCTATTCGTGGTCCATTGGTGCGAGTGAGAGCGGCAACGTGAGAAGCGGAAAAGATCTCCACACAAAGTCCGGGGCGCACGGACGCAAACGCTGGCACATCAGCTCGTACAGCTCATCGTAGCTGCTCATGGTGCCGAGTGTCCACCTGAGCGCCTGTTACAGATTGGCCGGACCCGCTGCCTGTTACGATACAAGGAATGAGAGAGAAGCAACAACACGAGGTGGAGGAAAGATCACAAACCAAATCCGTCGATCGATTCGTCTGCACGTGTTACCCAGTGCATTGACGCTCTCTGCACGAACGTCAGTTACACAGCCTGATGACGCAACTCTGGAGTCCACACTGTTTCTCATCTTGCACACGCGCCTCCGGTTACCAACGACTCAACTCGCTGCTTGCACCATTGCCGATCTCCGCAATGGTCGCGCTCTTCTTTTTCTCCTCTCGTTCTGTTGTTTCTCTTGTTTGTCTACACGCCTCCTTTGCTGTTCCACTTCTAGCTGCGCTCTCGTGACGGCGGCCTGTTGCTCCTACTGCAATCACGGTCGGCCGCGTCCTCGTCCACGACCTCGTCCCCGGCCGCCGCGGCCACCCGTCGCTGGAGCTCCGGCCTTGACCTTCTCGCGCGGCGTGTCTTCGATCAAGAGCGTGTCCAGATTCAGCGAGTCCGGTAATATATAGTAGCGGATGTTGTTCCCGCGGATACTTAACGAGTCGAGGCTCACGGGGTTCTTGCCCTTTACGGTCATCTTCACCGCCTTCAGGTGGGTGTTCATGCTGATGTCCACGCCTGCGCGTCCATGCAAAGCGAATTATTAGCATATAGCACATGTGGGGAAAGAAGACACAAGGCGCGTGCACACAAACGCACCAGTGATGGTGCCGTGCACGATCGTTCCGTTCTTGAGCTCAATCGTGACCGTCTCGTTCGAGAGCTTCATCAAAAATCTGTCGGACACACAAGACATGGAGCAAAATTGTTAGCACCGCGGCATACAGAGAGATATCAGCACTTGCGCACAGCAGCAGTTGGCTGCATGTATGACGACTGTATGCAGCACAGACAGTCGCATAGCAGTGCCACATGCACAGAGCGAGCGAGCGCACGTTACCTCACGAGCTTCATGGCGCCGACCTGCTTGCTTTCCTTTCCACTGGACAACTCCCCTCACCAGCCCCCTTTGGGATTGAAAAGTACAGTCCTTCTTGAGTTTTGTCTCTATTGCAAATGCTATGATACTTTTGTCATAAATCCCAGATGGATGCTCTAGATTGTTTGACTGTACTTTGTAAAAAACAAAGTAAAATTCGATACATAAATTTTGTCAGGATTAGATAGTATAATACCGGTATTTGAGTTTTTATTGTAATAACAATATTGGTTCTGACGGCATAAGTCGTTTGGTTCAAAATGTTCAAAAATACCGGTACATTAACCGTTTGTTTGATAGGGTATAAATACCGGTTCTAACAATATACCTAAGAGCGTTTGTCTGACAATGTTTAAATACCGGTACTAACAGATATTTTTGAATAATACCCGGGCTTCTATATATTTTGGACCACTAAGGCCATAGCATCAAAACGCAAAAGGCATGTAAAAACATTTTTTACAAAGCAAATGTATACAGTCCTCCCCCCCATTATGATACATGAAAAATCGTCCACAAAATATTTATTCATAGAGGATATTGAGAGTTTGCAGGTATAAAAAAAGGAGATAATATGAGAGTTGAACCGCTCTGAAACGAATCCAATTTTGATTTGTTAAAAAAGACAATGGTGCTGTTTTTGATCACAGTTGATTAAGAAGTTG
>JAADXK010001055.1:0-11775 GCA_023337805.1 Globisporangium barbulae | reverse complement strand
ACAGGTCCAGAATCTCATTCACAACTCAGAGGTGTAGATTCAAATACAGGCGCGGGTTCTAGAAAACGGTGGTTTATATACTAGCAGGTATTTTTACCATGTGAACACAGATTATTAAATATGAACTGATCGTTCAAACAATTATCTTCTTAGACAGGTTTTGTTCAGGCTCGGCTACATTTGCTAAGAGAATCGACGACACGATACAATCTTCACGGTATATGTCGAAAAGAGTGTGGACGTACCGTTTATCGAATCAAAACGCCTCTCTAAAACAAAAAGCATACAATTGGACTCCTTGAAACGCTTGAAGTAAACCTCTATAAACCGCCCACGGATCTGTGGTTCGAATGGTCGGTGCCCCCCGCAACACAACGCGAGCAAGCATATCTTCCGATAGATAGCACAAGAAGAGAAATCTACGAGTCCCGATGCAGCAGGTGCGTCTGTGTGTGCAGCAGTGTCTGCGTGCACATGTACACCTGCAGTGGTGTGTAGATGGGCTACGTGCCGTGCGTGTGGACTGACCGTTCTTGCTGTGAACTCGTGCACGCAGGCCGTTTTGGATCCAGAGTCCCAGGTGGAGAAGGTATGAACGAACAAGCGCACGAGCGCTCTCTTCGCATGCTGCTATAGAGATAGCACGGGTGATGATGGGACGCTGACAACGTGTGTGTGTGTTTTGACGTGCAGGGCGAGAATGCGCGCATGGCGTCGTTCGTGGGCGCGATCGCGATCGCCGACATGGTCAAGACCACGCTCGGCCCCAAGGGCATGGACAAGATCCTGCAGTCCGTACGTCCCGATCCATCCATATCTATTATAATATATCTCTATAAGAAAGTCGCTTACTAATACCGATGGACGCATGGACAGATGGGCGGTCCAGACAAGAGCATCAGCGTGACGAACGACGGCGCGACGATCCTGCGCTCTGTGTACGTGGACAACGCGGCCGCGAAGGTACTTGTGGACATCGCCAAGACGCAGGACGAGGAAGTGGGCGACGGTACCACGAGCGTGGCCGTGCTCTGCGGTGAGCTGCTGCGCGAGGCCGAGAAACTCATCGACCAGCGCATCCACCCGCAGACGATCATCGACGGCTGGCGCATCGCGCTCTCGACAGCCCACGAGGCGCTCGTCAAGAGCGCGCGTGACAACTCGTCGGACCCAGAAAAGTTCCGCGAGGACCTGCTCAACATCGCGCGCACGACGCTCAGCTCCAAGCTGCTTACGCACGAGAAGAACTACTTTGCCGAACTCGCCGTGAACGCCGTGCTGCGCCTCAAGGGCTCGAACAACCTCGACCACATCCAGATCATTAAGAAGCCCGGCGGCTCGCTGCGCGACTCGTACTTGGACGAAGGCTTCCTCCTCGACAAGAAGATCGGCGTGGGCCAGCCGAAGCGCATTGAAAATGCCAAGATCCTGATCGCGAACACGGGCATGGACACCGACAAGATCAAGATCTACGGCGCCAAGGTGAAAGTGGACTCGATGGAGAAGGTGTCGGCCATCGAGGACGCCGAGAAGGCCAAGATGAAGGCCAAGTGCGAGAAGATCGCGGCGTTTGGCATCAACTGCTTTGTGAACCGCCAGCTGATCTACAACTACCCGGAGCAGATCTTCACAGAGAAAGGCATCATGGCGATCGAGCACGCGGACTTTGATGGCATCGAGCGCTTGGCGGCGGTCACGGGCGGCGACATCGCGTCGACCTTTGACCGCCCCGACGACGTGCGCATCGGCGAGTGCGACCTGATTGAGGAGGTGATCATTGGCGAGGACCGTCTGATCCGTTTCTCGGGCGTCAAGACGGGCAACGCGTGCTCGGTGATCCTCCGTGGCGCCAGCACTCACCTACTGGACGAAGCCGAGCGGTCGCTCCATGACGCGCTCGCCGTGCTCACGCAGACGGTCAAGCACTCGCAGACGATCATGGGCGGCGGTTGCACGGAGATTTTGATGGCGCAGGCGATCGACGACAAGGCGCTGTCCATCCCAGGCAAGAAGGCGCTGGCCATGGAGGCCTTCTCGCGCGCGCTGCGTCAGCTGCCGAGCATCATCGCGGACAACGGCGGCTTTGACAGCTCGGAGCTCGTGACCCAGCTGCGCGCGGCGCACCACGAGGGCCAGACGACCGCCGGTCTTGACATGCGCACGGGCACGATCGGTGACATGGAGCAGCTCGGCATCCGCGAGGCCTTTAAGAGCAAGAAGCAGGTGCTCTTCTCGGCAGCAGAGGCCGCCGAGATGATCCTCCGAGTAGATGACATTATTAAGTGCGCGCCGCGCCGACGCGAGGGCGGGTACTAGACTGCAGAGCTCGAGATCAAGACGAGGATGAGAACGAGCGCAGTTCGAGGTTAGTATCACAGCACAGCAGCAGCAGAGTAAGTACAGAGCAACAAGGTATGTCTTTCTATTAGGCCGTCGCGTGGTTCTCTTGCTTAGCTGGTGGCTATAGCATTGTTTCGATCATGTGAAGGAAGGTGGCTAGCTGTCATGAGATGCATGTGATCAAGTGACAGAGGAACCGAGTCTGTGTATTGCTGGCAGGTGAGCAGGATCGCATCCGAGGCCGCTAGCATTGTCAGAGCACACGCAATACGACTAATTTCTAATCCAGGCCTCGACTGTCTCGACTCGCTGCCTATCAATAGGCATTGGTGGCCATCAGCAGATAAGTTTCGCTCCATATCTCAATCGGGCAATGGACTCACACACTTTGCCAGGCTGACGCTTAGTGTGCGTACAAGCAACTCAACACATTGTCCAAGCGCACCGCGCTGCCTCCAGCCAAGCCAGGATGACCAGTTCATCAGAGAAGACGACCCAGGCACTCACCGAGGACCTGGGCTTCGTCACGCGCTCGCTCTTCTTCCCGCTTATGCTCATGCTCAACCTGTCCTTCTTTCACGCGCGCTGATGCGAGGCTCGTGTGCTGCTGCTGTTCATCTCCGCCATCTCGGTCGTCACGCCCGTGCCCTCTGCCACGCAGAGCAACACGACAGTCGCCAACCTCAACGACGTATCCGAGTCCTGCCTCGCGCTCATCTTGCTCGTGCAGACCGCGCTCGTGGGCATCAAGCACGCGCCCAAGAGCAAGACCGCCAAGCCATCCGGAGCCGAAAGCAACGTGGCCAAGCCATGCAGTTCCTCGCCGACCTGTTGTTCCTCTTTGACTGCGGCGTCGTGATCCTCGAGCTCGTGTGCGTCTTCAAGCCGAACGTGGCCATCGAGTTTGGTGGCATGATCGTGATCAACAACGTCGCTGAGAACACGACGCTGGCGTTCACGTTCGTCTACCGATTCGAGGAGTTCGCGCGAGAGAAAGGCTGGCGGAAGTTGCTGCGAGACGACAAGCGGGAGATCGCGTGCCACGTCGTGTTCATGCTGCACGAGTACCTGTTCATGCTGCTCGAGAACCTCACGCACGTCTCGTGGGAGTACCTGCAGGCAATCTTCATGCGCCTTGCGTTCGCTCCCTGTCTGGATGACCATCGGCGAGCACCATGCGTAACGCGTGTTCGTGTTCTTCCATTTACCAAAGCTCGAGATGTCCGCGGGCATGGAGCTCCGGGACTCTGTGCGGACGGTGTCGCTCATCGGAGCTGCTTCATATGGCGAGTGTGTCGGAGCCGAAGCTGGGGATTGAGTGAGCAGCTCTGTGAGACTGGCGTGCTCGCGTGATCTTGCTGTGGCCAAAAGCTCGGCGGTGATCGACGCAACAGCTCTAGAAGAGCGTGGAGAAGAAGAGAAGAGCGATACCGTCGTCAAGCCGATTGCCGAACCGGAGGAGATTGAGATCCGACCTGGGAGCACCACGACCACGAGCGCCGCTGAGACGAGAGGTTGAACCTCGAAGATCGTTGCTGAGCCCACCCACCGTTATTGATAACACTGTAGCGGCAACCTTTACGGTCCAACGCGCATAAACACATAAGACTTCGGAGCGGTGCAGGCGCTTCTGTGGGCATCGTGAGGCTGGGATCTCAGCTCTGCCACTCGCTCCGGAGCATCAAGGCTCGGCTCGGGAGGGCGTCAAGTCCGCAGCATGGCGACGACGTCCACTCCGACGGAAAGAAAGCGGTGGTGAAGCCACACGTGCTGAGTGTATCATTCTGCTCTCAAGCATTGGAGATCATGGCCCGCTCGCAAAGGCGACTGCCGAACGCCTGCTTGTCCAACACTAGAGTGAGCCTTTCGACTGGTGGGGCAGCACCACATGGTGCGCTGGCTCGCGAATACACATGACCTCTAATATAGAGGTATTCATTTTTTTATTTAGTTATGTAAAATGTCGTGTATCTATTCTAACCTACTATTCACGCCAGATAAACAGGGTTGTTTTGTAGAAAAGACCAGTGCCATTGACGCCATATTGCGTAACACTTCGCATGGATCTGTCGCGCACCTTTTGAACTCGCTGACCAGCGCCAAGCCGCCCAGCGCTCAGCTCGTCTGAGAAGCGAGCCAGAAGGAAAGGAACTGTGAATCACACGTTGGACACACACATACCAGCATGTCCGCCGTCAACTTTTTCAGAGCACTCAAGCGCTCACTTGGACGTCGCTTCTCATTCCGTAACCCTCACTCAGGCCACCACTACTTCGACCTCAGCACCACACAGGATGATGAAGCTTTCGATTGCAATTGCTGCCATCACGCTCACAACGTTCACGCGCGGCATGAGCGCCGCTGAATGCTCGCTCACGGGCCTCACGAAGCTGCTCGCGAGCTCGGACATCACCACGTGCTCGAGCGACTCGGGCTACTCGTTCGCGTCGCTCAAGGCGGCCTCGACGAGCGAACTCGCGGCCGTGTGCGCGAGCGACGCGTGTCAGCGAGTGCTCTCGTCCATCGAGGCGCTCGACCTGGGCGACTGCACCGTGAGCGGCGTGGGAGTCATGCCTGAGCTCGTGGACCCCGTCACTTCGTATTGCTCTTCAGCGTCGGCATCCACAGCCTCAGGCTCCAGCACCGAAGATTCCAAAGCGACGCCCACACCCACGTCCACAACCGTCGAGGTCACGACCGCCACGGCCACGCTCACCATGTCCCCAGCACTGACCGAGTCCGAAGAAGCCGCGAGCAACTCGGCTGCAAGCTCGTTGACCGCGACTGTGAAGACCAGTACGGGCAGTGCCACGGATGCGTCCTCGTCGTCGTCGGATGGAGAGACTGTCGTTGGCTCGAGCGACAACAGCGACAGCGACGTGGGCGATGTGAGCAGCAGCAGTCTGGACGTGGAGACCCAGGACGTCGCGAGCAAGAGCGAGAGCGCCTCGGGCTCCTCGGCGACCACCACGCCCACGCCTTCGACCACCACAGCAGCGCCGGTTGTCAAGTCTACAGACAGCGCTGCCATGTCATTCGCGTCCAGTGGCTTTGTTGTGCTCGTTGCAGCCACCGTCGCTGCGCTACTGTAGTTTGTCCACGTCAGGTAGACAAGATCTTGTATCTCTCTCTCTTTTGCGTACCTCTTCACTTAAGAAATCCTTTTTGATTATCACATTCGCGCCTTACACTCAGGTCGGTCTCTCTGTTCACATCGTTTCAAACAGACGCAGCACGACGTGCAGCTGGTAGAGCACTTCGGCGGCCGTGGGGCGCTCGTGCGGGTCCACGCTGATACACTTGTGCGCCAGAGCGACCATCTCCGGTGGACAATTCTTCGAGAACTGCACCTGGAGCTTTCCCATGGATACCATCTGCAGGATCGCCGTCTCGGGCAGTGAGCGTCCACCAGCACTACTAGTATCATTGCTTCGGCTCTTGCTGGTGGACACTATCTGTCCACCTCCGGTTGTCGACTCTTTCCGGTGCGAGTACGGTAGCTCGTGCGTATCGAGCTCCGAGAGCACAATGCCGAGCGAGAAGACGTCGCTTTTCTCGTCGTAGCGCTTGCCGACCATCACCTCGGGCGCCATCCAGAGCGACGAGCCCACACCAGCCGTCATCGTGGCGTCATGACTCATTGCGCACACACGCGAGGAGCCAAAGTCCGTGAGCTTGGCGTCGAGCTTGCTCGTGAGCAGGACGTTGCGTGACTTAAGGTCGCGGTGTAGCAGCTGCGGCTGCAGCGAGTGGAGGTACGTGAGCGCGTGGGCGATCTGCAGCGCGATCTTGACCTTCTCGTAGCTGAAGCCCTGGGGCGTGCTCGAGCCAGGCTCGTTATATTTCACGAGCAAGCTCCGCAAGTCCCCTTGCTCCATGAACTCGGAGAGCGCGTACAGATCGCTGAGCGACTCCCACGCGACGCCCAGGAACGTGACGATATGCGGGTGGTCAAGCGATGCCTGGAGTTTGATCTCGCCCAGGAAGTTCTCAATATGTTGCAGATCCTTGCGCGTCTCCGGCAGCAGCTTCTTGATCGCCACGACCTGCTCGCGGTACGTGCCCTGGTACACTTCGCCAAAGCCGCCACGACTGAGCAGCTTGCCAACCTGGACCTTGTCGAACGGGATCCGCGCCGCGACAATCACGGCGTCCTCCCAGATGCTCCCACTGCTGCGACGGCGAGATGACGGCCGCATATCAGACTCGTACGACAGGTGGCGTGTGTTGTTCATCACCGTGTCTCTGTAGTCCATGCGGATCGTCTCGAGGGACGAGTAGCCCTCTTCAACAGTCCTTGCTGAGCTCTTGGTGCTGCTACTGTTGGTGGCGGCACTCTTTTTGTGGCGCCTTCGCTTCATGATGAAGCCTGAGACCAGTAGTCCGATGACCAGCGCGCCTAGGACGAGGCCGACGATGACGCCGCTTCTCAAGCCCCTAGAGTTCACAGTATTGGAGGTCACACTAGTACTATTCCTCACTGCGTCGATGTCTGTGGTCGAAGAGGTGATGTCGGACGGCGAGGGCAGTACAACCGCTGCCGGGTCGCTCGTGTTGAAGCCTGGCTGCTGTACTTTCTCGACCACGTCGCCCTTCTTGACGACGATCGTGTAGGTAACGGACGTCTGCCCATTGCGCGTCGTGGCCTTCGTCTCCACATTCACGAGTTCGCCGCCATTGAGCACACTCGCATTAATGCTAGGCGGCAGCGTCGTCGAGTTGTACATCGTCACGGTCTCCTTGTTGTCTTCGCCGCTAGCAGTGGGGCTTAGCGCGCTCGTCGACTGCGACTGCTGTGCGACCAGACTTTGCGCTGGATTTGCCGTTGTCTGAGGCGAAGGCGACACTGAATTTGATTTTGACGGCGCGTTCGTTGGTTCTGGAGCTGAAGCTGGCGCCGACGCGTCAGTTGTACTTGATTGAGGAGTACGTGTGGCTGGACTCGGTGATGCTGCTGCTGCTGTTGAGCTTGGTGCAGGACTCGATGTTGTTACACTTGATGAAGCGGGTGCTTGCGTTGGAGTTGATGACGGCTTATCGTTCTTTGGGGTCGCAGTGGGTGTTGAGGTTGGTGCTGGCGATAACACTGGTGTTGGCGACGAAGAAGGTGGTGAAGCCGTTGTTGGCGTTGATGATGGTGATGGCGTCACTACTGGAGCCGCCGTTGCTGTCGGTGTTTGCGGCGATGTCGTCGTTGGCGGTGGTGGTGCTGTTGTCGCCACGGGCGGCTGTGTCGTAGGGCTCTCCATCGGCGTCGCGGTCGTTGGGACTGGCGCAAGTGTGATCGGTTCAGGAGACGATGACGGCGCGGGCGACACTATCGCTGGTATCTCGATTGCCGGAGTCGATGTGGTGGTGTTCTCGAGCGAGGCTGCGATCACGCCTGCCTCGGCGGCTGAGGTTCCAGTGGCGAAAACACAGACGGCGTAAACCAGCCCCGCGACGCTCTGTGGTGTCCGTAGAGCTCGAGTGGAAGAAACCGCAGACCAGCGGCTGCAACTTCGACTCTGCTTTCGCTGCGTGAGCATTACAAAAGTGAGCGAGTACTAACGAACAAGTGCAGGTGGCTCGGCTCTCTTCTTGGATGAAGGACGAAGAATGGAGAATGCGATTGTGCAGACCCGGTGCTTCGTTCCAGCAACTCGAGCGTCGCGATGCAAATAGCAAATGGCCGTCGTAGCGGCTGGAATAGACTCTTGTGATCGATCACGCGATGAGGCTCGCAGCAGTCACGAGAAAGAGTATTATGGGGGGCGCGTCTGCTTGTCGCTATTCAGCGAACACACTTGATGGGTTCACCAGCGAGCGTTTGAGACGTTGTTGAGGTTGCATTGGCTGCATTGGCCGATGCACCAGGAGACGCAGCAGGAAGCATAAAGGCGACAAAACGACACTTGTAGCCAGAGCAATCAACGGTGGTGCGTCGAGCATGTGATCTCTCTTGGCCTTGTATAAACTTCGAGCATGTGATCGCTATTGGCGCTTTGGATGGGGCGGTAATGGCTGCCGCAACTGCGCATCGAGGGCTCGCAGCCACACGTTTTCGTATTGGTTGGTCCGTGAAAGGCCGCGAGAGGGTGACCATCACTCTTGAATACAAAATTGACCTCTTACAACAGGTACAGATGTCTAAGCTATGTAAGAAGGTATTTTAACAGTTGTGCTTCTTCACAATTTAAGGAAAAACTAAGGTGTCGCAGATAAAAAGGTGGAATAAAGTTGTGACATTAAAATATCGCAAACTTCAAGCTCCAAGCTCCAATGCCCAACGGGCACAACCCAATGAACACTTGGCTTCCTCACCACACCATCCTTCATGCAAACAAACAACCCATGCCGGAGTTCTCTTTCTCTTTAACCTCATCAATCACAAGCGAAGACACCAGGCAGCCAGCTTGAGGCGCAGCTCCAGATATCTGTCCGTTCGTCCCGTTGCGGCCGCATTGGATGTGTTCTGCATGAGGCTGGTCAGTCTAGAAGCTCTCGTGGGCTGACTCGATACCAGTCAACGCATCGTGAACACAAGTGGATGGTGATGCTGAGCACGTGTGCTGAGTGGAGAGCGAAACTCTACAAGTCCTGGCACTGGAAGCGAAAAGCCACGGAATGTGCGTCAAGCGCGAGCAGGCAGAGCGCAGTCAACGATCCAGACTTCCTCTAGACCGACAGCTGCACTGAAACATTCCGCCTTGGACTTCTTCTCTGCGAATGATTGCCGCCTTGGACTCTTCTCCTTAGCTCTGCTCAAACGAGGTAACTGAGCATGCCACCACCTGCCAACAGCCGTTCGTTTTAGTTTCCAAGCTAGTGAAGGGACACACTGCACGAACCGGCGGCGGCCACCAGTCAGTCTCTCGGATCCCTTCTTGCTGCTGGGCGGCATCTTGGCTCAGTCATGAAAGAGGAGAAAGGTCGTGGACGGTGTACTCCTCCCTTCCTTCTTATCTATCGACACCATGGCAGCAGCTGTGCGCATCCTGTCTCTTCTCCTGCTGCTGCTAGTCTTCTGCTCCGTGATGACGCTCGTGTCAGGCCATGCGAGCTTCCGCGCCGCAGCTGACGTGGCGGTTGACCAGTGCAAGAAATCAAACGGCACCAAGCTGCCCGTGTTCTTCTTCCACGGCCTCGAGATGGACGCGCACGAAGGCGACACCTTCCACGCCAACCTGACCGCCGACGGCCGCGTCTTCGTCGCACTGGCGTTTTGCCAGAACAAGTGCTCGGACAAGGCGCTGTACGCCCAGGTCAACGATGCGATTACAGCGATCACTGCGATTGTGGAGAGCGATGTCACGACGTACAAGGACGGTTACATCTTCATGGGGATTTCCCAGGGCGCACTGCTCGCGCGCGCGGTCATCGAGCAATGGGACGCGCACAATGTCAAGAGTCTCATCAGTCTCGCGGGACTGCAGAACGGACTCTTCTACGGCCCGCAGCTCTCGGACTACGTCGCGCTCATGGTGCTGACGCAGTATGGCCCGACCGTCGTAGACGCGACCATCTTTGACTTTGCCAAGTACACGCAGGCGGACTTTAACGGCAAGATCCAACGCGCGGCGGCCGAGGCCGTGCTGTACCCGTACATGCAGAACCAGCTTTCGCTGGTGGACATGCTGCGCCCGCCCGTGGTAAAATCCTGGGTAGCGACGAACCCGTTCCTGGCCATAGCTAACAACATAAACGTGTGCGACTGCAACGACGCGCTGTGCCGCAAGGACCAACAGCGGCGCCGCGCCAACTTCCTCAAGCTCTGCACGGCGCACTTCTTCGGCTCGCCCCAGGACGACTTCGTCTCGCCATGGCAGTCGGCGATCCTGGGTCGGTACTCTGAGGTGCGCACGACCGCGCAGCTCGAGACGCTCTTCTCGCAGCTGCACGTGCTCGACATGAAGGACACGAGCGAGTACAAGCAGGACAGCTACGGGCTCCAGGCGCTCGACAAGCGCGGTGGGCTCTTCCTGTACGCGGTGCCGAATGTCGGCCACTCGTGCTGGGTGCGCGACTATGTCACGTTGGACGGCCAGCTCGACTGCAAGTTCCAGCCCGTGTACGACGCGCACATCTACCCGGTGCTGCGCGACCCGCTGCGCACGACCAAGCCTGGAAAAGGCACCATCGAGTTCTAGAGCCCTATGGCTTACATAGCTTTGTAAGCATCGAGACTCAATGAGACCGGCAAATGGACAGCGAGTGGCATATGCGAATCAATACAATCTCGCCTTATCATGGAATTCTAGGATCCTCGATAGATGCCGAACTCGTGGTGATGCTTGTGTGATCAGCTATTGAGTTGGGTGGCTTGGCTAGGCTGTTTTGTAAATAATGATCATCTCACAATGTATTTCCTTTCAAACATGTTTGCATTATTTTCCACAAAGATATTGACACCCTTTGTAGATCCTGTATAAACAAAAATGCTTTTTAATTTGATACATGTTAAATCAATCGCACGTTTGGCTGGAACACGAACGACTGTCGACGACAGACGAAACTGTCACTGAGCTTCAACGTAATCGAGTCAGTCCACCTGAGTGAGTCAGTCCACTTGAATTAGTCAGTCCACTTGAATGAGTCAGTCCACTTGAATGAGTCAGTCAATCATTTGACTGGTCACGTGCAAAGTAGCGGCGCGCGTGCTCATTTCTTTTCTTCGCATGGACTTCTGGCTGTGCGTTGAGGATAAGAGACCCTTGACCATGGGAGCTCTTCGGAGAATGACTGGACTGGAGCCGCGTGCATTCGATTACAAGTGAGAGATGCGTGATTTGACGACTCGCAATGCCAAGGGTGCGCTCCAGATAGTTGCCTCGTGGGCCCTCATGCGCCGATATAAGACACACTGGGCGTTCTGGCAAGGTTCGGAGTTGAGCTCCGAGGTCTCACCAATGTTGCTGTCTGACAGTATTTGCTGATACCAGTGGGTTGGTTTCTCCCATCATCTTCGGATAAACCAGCTTCGACGGATGGACATCTTTCAAAAACAAGATGTTTCCTTATGTTAAACGCATCCCCCTGTCCACTTTATGGCAAAGGTTCATTCTCGGGGAGCTTTGCTCTTTGCTGAACCCTTTTGGGATAGCGACTGGCGAGAAGACCTATCGGTAACATCTGTTTCGTCAAGGTGCATTCTTCGCTACCATTCTTTCGCTGGCGGTCGAGCTCTTGCTCAACATCGAGCTCCCATTTCATTTTCCAACTTGCCTCGCTCGCAGCAAGACTTCCGTTCCAAAACCAAAGCCATGATCAAGTACACCTCGCTTTTCTTCGCCCTCACAGTCGCGCTGCTAAGTGTCTGCCCAACAGTTCTCGTGCAGTCGGACCTCATCCCAAGCGACAAGCTGGCGCTGGTGCCGATCTTCTTCCATGGCGTCACCGCGAACGCGACCGCCGCGCAAAACGTCGAGGCGAACCTAACGGCCGAGGGCCGCCTGT
>JAADXK010001054.1:0-11783 GCA_023337805.1 Globisporangium barbulae | reverse complement strand
GGTGACGCATAAAGTGATGCTGGGCGACTGCTATGTGTGACGCAACTCTTGCTGCTCGAGTTTTGGATCTCACATAGCCTAGAAACTGCCGAGAATCTCAAGTAAGCGAGTGCAAGCGCGATTCTCTATTGTCGACGCCAGCGAGACGGACCGCAGGACGCGTGGTGCCGGACCTGGGATATAGTGTTTAGTTTGAGCTAAAAAGCGTTTGACCAACACAGGACGGCGAACGTTTAAAGAACCAAATTTGCCCAATCACAGCACTCCGCACGTTCAGAGAACCTGCGTGTGGTTTCTCCAAATTTCAGGTATGCATACGAGTTGTTATCCGTAAAAGCAAACGATGTGCTGCAGTTAAGAGCACAAGACTGAGCAAACAAAG
Organism: Globisporangium barbulae; assembly: GCA_023337805.1. NCBI lineage: Eukaryota > Oomycota > Peronosporomycetes > Pythiales > Pythiaceae > Globisporangium > Globisporangium barbulae. The sequence continues at coordinate 11,401 of JAADXK010001054.1, read as the reverse complement.
CCAGATACCGACATGGCTTCGTTTCGGGACTCATGCACAACCGAAATAGTCATAAACACAGCGCACCCATGATTCACTTCTCTGTCGTGTGTTTGCCTCAAAAGGAGGATGCGCATGCCTCCTTCCTGCTCCTCGCTTGTCTTGTGGCCCATGGCCATGCGTCGAACGTGTGGGATGAGATTTAAATCATCCGCTCGCAGGCAAGCGGCGGCCGTTCCCCTCGCTCACTCTCAAGTCTGCCGGCGTGCGCGCACATCGACCGCCTAACGACATGAGCTCCCGCGGCTCCAAGAGCTCTCGCAAGTGCGTACTCGTACATGCGCTTTTTTGTACCTCTGGTCTCGTCGTCTCCTAACACACTGCTGGCCTCTTCATGTCTTACTCTAGTGATCTCACGATCCCGCTCAACGACATGACCGAGTCGCTGAATATCACCATGGCCTCCGCTGCTGGCGCCGCCGGTGTGAGCGACGGTGCGAGCCTCGTGCAGCGCAAGCCGTCGCACGTGGCGCATCGCCGCTCGACGGTCGGCACCGAGTACGAGAAGGACGCGAAGCTCAAGATCGACATGGACGAGAAGAAGAAGGGAAAGCTCAAGCAGGACCGATTCGCGCGTACGTCTTCTTATATAAATGTATCTGCGACTGTCTGTGTGAACATGACGAACTTACCCCCTCCCTCTCCTATACAGCGGGCTTCCGGTTCAACGCTGAGATGGCGCTGCGCGTGGCGTTCGGCGCGCTGCTGGCGTCCGCGATCCAGACGCGCGAGTCAGACTACGACCCCGAGGGTTTCCACTCGAAGAAGTGGGCGCTCTTTCCCGACTGGTACTACCTCGGCGGCCTGAGCTACTGCGCCACGGCTGTGATCTTCACGACCAAGGACAACATCGGCGCGACGATCCGCGAGGTCTGTCAGGGCTTCATCGGCGTCGGTATGGCGCTCATCTACAACATCGTCCTCTTTTCGATCTTCGACATGCGCACGTCGGATGCGAGCGCCACGGAACCGACCGCCGGCTTCTTCCGCATCACGCGCACGTTCAGCTCGAGCGCCTACTGGATCAACCCGCACAACTTCTACGTTATCCTGCCCTTCATAATCATCTTCACAATCGCGATCCTGCTTCTGCCCTTCGAAACGAACACGAAGAAATTTGCCATGGGCAACAACCTCTACTTTGGTACGTCCTGTGTGTAAAGTTCTGCTCGAGAATGGAGCACTGACAACTGGCTGGGAGTGTTATGATCGCGAATGGGTTCGTGGTGCTAATTTTGGACTTTTTGCCTGTATGCAGCATTGACGATCATCAACCCGACGGACCCGCTCAACAGCGCCAAGCTCAAGCTCTCAAGCGACCCGTTCTACCAGGAGGCCAACATTCTCAAGAACCTGGAGCTCTACTTCCTCGTGGGCGTCGCCGGCTCGCTGCTCTCGCTCTTCATCATGTTCGTCCCGTACCCTGTGTAGTACGTACCCAGCCATTGTTCATCTCCTGTCTCCATCATAGTGTACTGCATCCAGACATCTTGGTCCTAACTAACACATCTCTCTCAACACGCAGTGGCATCACGCGCCTCCGCAAGGAGGTGAAGGACGGCGCGGCCGAGATCCTTGAGATCCTCAACCTCATTGTGGACTCGTACTGCTTCAAGAACAAGAACCTGGAGCACATGGACTTCCTCAAGGTCACGCTCCAGCGCAAGTTTGAGGCCGAAGCCGCGCGTACGCTGCGCATGAAGACGCTCGTGGAGGACGTCTGGTGGGAGCAGCTCTTCGGCATCCACTTCTTCCTCAAGTTCAACCGCTCGATGGTCAAGAACCAGGTGCGTTTGCTCACGTCGCTGCTCTCGGACCTCGAGTCACTCAGCCACGCGATGAAGCTCGAGCAGTACGAGAAATTGCACATCGAGTACATGAAGATCCTGCAGCGCGAGGTCTACATCATCCAGCTGCGCTCCGGCGACCTGCTTGACGAGATCTGCGAGGGCGTCAACAACTCTGTCGAGCGTACGTGTCTCGCTCGCTTGACAACCAATCATTCCTACATGACCTGTCTTCTTTATATTAACGCTCGTATGATTCATTGCATGAAAAGACCTGGAGCTCAAGTCGCTGCACCCGCTCGAGACCCAGATGGAGAACACGCTGCACCGCTACCGCTCGATCCAGAACCGCACGCTGCGCTCCAAGAAGGTGTCGGTCGCCGACGTCGCGGGCAATGTACCGCTCAACCTGTTCCTCTTCTCGCTCAACTCGTTCTGCAGCACGCTCATCGAATTCCAGGCGAGCCACAACGCCAAGGAGTACGACGACGGCACGCGCGCGCGAGCGTTCGTCGTCACCACCGTCAAGGGCTTCTTCGTCGGCCACACGTACACGCGCCTGGAACTCGTCTCGACCTTCAAGGCCGCGACGGCGATCACTATGGGCACCTTCCTGGCCGTGTACGTGTACGCGTTCAGCAACACGACACCCGGCGCCGTGGCCTACGTCATGGGCAACCACATCGGTGGCTCGTTCAGCATCACCGTGAATCGTGTGGGCGGCGTCGTGGCCGGCAGTGTCGTGCCGTCCGTCTTCCAGTTCTTCATCTCACAAGTGTGTCACCCGGCGTACATCAATGTCGTACTCACGAACTTTGTGCTCGTCGTTTGGGTTGCCGTGTCCATGTACTTCAAGTTTGCTGGTGGCTACGGCTCGTACGCTGGTCAGGTGTCAGCTTTCATTGCCGCGGGCATCCTACTGCGCCAGTCGGACGTGTGTCTGCCCAACGGCGCCGACACATTTGGTAGCATCGCCATTTCTTCGTACTCAAGTCTGGCGCAGACGTCAGTGGGCATCATTCTGTTTTTGGTGGTGGAGCTGGCGCTGTGTCCCGAGAGCGCGGGCCAAATGCTGCGCCGCAACATCCAGGACACGCTCAAGGAGCTGCAGAAGAGCTTTGACGTGCTCTTTGGGCACCACATGTCGAGCTCGGACGTGATCGACGACAAGGCCCTGGACGAGCTGCGCGAGCTGCTGCAGACCAAAATCCCCAAGCTTATCGCCGAGCAGGAGAAGCTGCTGGGCGAGGCCAACGCCGAGCCGTCACTCTGGCGCCCGGCGTTCTCGTCCAAGAAGTATGAGGCCGTGCTCAAGCTCTCCAAGCGCCTGTTGAGCAACAACAACCTGCTCTTCAAGCTCGTGAGCTGGTTCAACTTCCGCGTCAAGCAGAACAAGGTGAACCGCAAGAACGCCGTGGACATTCGTGACGGTGACAATGGAGGCGATGGCGACGACAACTACTACAACGATGGCGACCAAACGAGCTATCAGAAGTGGGCGAGCGCCAGCGCGCAGTTCCAGTCGTCCATCACGGACACCTTCGCGACGCTGCAGACACTCTTTGGCGACGGCTTCGTGTACGCCGAGCCGGAGCAGACGGCCATCTTCATGCAGATCAAGGAGGCGTTTCGATTGGCGGACCGCGACTGCAGCGGCGAGATCGACTCGGACGAGGTCATGACGATGTTGCAGAGCATCTTCGCGCAGTCGGGTGTCATGGACGAGGGCGAGATCAACAAGTATGTGGCTGAGTTCATGGACATCGTGGACAAGGACGGCAGCGGCAAGGTCTCCTTCGAGGAGTTCATGGAGGCGCTCGAGAACGGCCTGCAGCTTGAGGTCGAGGTGTACCAGAAGATGAAGCCCAAGGCGCCCATCATCGCCGGCAAGGCGCCTACGGACCGTGGCTCGCTCGGTGGTACGCTACTGAGAATCAATGAAAAAGATGGTGGTGGTGGTGAAGGTGCTTTTGTTCCAGCTGAACTACCAGCTGCTGGTGCTGCTGCTCCTGCTACTGGCTTTGACAACGGCAGCACTGTGCTCTCGCCCACAAACGCCAGTGCAGCCACGCCCAAGATGAACTACACGGCCGTGCTCACGCCCAAAAACGACGAGATGGTGATGATGCGCAAGTTTTCGGTCGTGTCGACGGGCACCGCCGGCGGCTTCACGCAGATGTCGCCCATGCGCCGTCACCACGACGTGCTCAACGTTGAGGACTTCTTTTTGGACGACATTGCGCGCCACATGAAGGCCGCGTACGTCGAGTGGCTCATGGAACAGGACCGCTTCGAAAAGGTCTCGATGGAGGAGCTGCTGCTGCTCAGCTGCCTCGTGAGCGGCGCCGAGGGCATCGCCATCAACATGACGGCGCTGCAGGAGATCGTCGTGTCTTCGTAAGGCGCCCAAGCGTGAGGGTGACGCGCTTCGCTACGCACGGTCGCCAGCACCATCTCTACCGCCACCAGGTTTTGTACATTTCGTTCCATTTTGCAACCATTGAACTTGAACACTATCTCTCCCTTTATGAAATGACTGAAGAAATCTTTCGACTTTGCGGTGTGGATCGGCTGTTGGAACTTCAGAGATCCTTACGAACAGGACTATTGCCCGAGGCTTCTTGGCCCCTGTGGCTCACTTGAGCTCGATCATGGCTGTGAGGTGTGAAACAATCTTGCACCTGATGCAACTTACTCCACAGCACACCATTGAGATCGACATGGCTCGACGAAAACAAACCAGTCTCAAGGTGCTCATGTTGTTTTTTAATCAAATAACCACCAGTGCCATCACATCACGAGCGCTCATTTGCGTGTCTAACTGCTACCAGAAGAGCGTGCGCTGCTGCATCTGTTTTCCAGCAAACGCGAAGACCTGGGCCACGATGACCGCGTCGAACTTCCTCAGACTAGAACTGTCAATCATATCTCCTGCTGCTGGTATCCCTTGCTTGGCGTGCGTCTGGATGGCGCTCAGGAACGCTAGCTTGGCGCGCAGTGAGAGCGTCGAGGTCTCGAATTCTGACTGCATCTGAGCTAGCACCTCGCGATGCTCGCGCTTGGCCAAGTCGATATGCAAATACTCGAGAATCTCGTTCTTCCTGAGCGCACTTTCGAGCTCCTCCCAGACATCTATCGAGTCCACAGCGCCACTGACGGCCACATATCGCAGTGGGCGGGAGGACGGATCTCCGAGCACCACGGCCAGTTGCGACAGAATCTGCGTCTCGTTGCCCGCCGAGCTGACATTCAGGGACGTGAGCTGACACTGCTGTATCTGGAATAGGTCCTTGAGTCTCCTTATGTCCTTGAGCACATTGCCCTTGAGGTTCAGATGCGTCAGGTTCGGACAGACCTCCAGGATGGACTCGAGATTCCTATGCTTGAGCTCCATGCCGTACCCAGTGTAGACGAACTCCTCGAGGCAGTGGCCGATGGTCCGTAGCAGTCCCATCATATACGAGTAGTCCTCGTCCGTGAATATGCCCTTGACGCGCTCGAAGGCCTTGACGTTGGCGCCAGCCCGTGGGTGGCCCCCAATGTTGCGCTCCGCCGAGGAGTGAGGGGGATACACCTGAAGGGCTCTTCTCTTCTCGACACGATCGAGGCAGTGGGTACTCAGGCGAAGCCATATCCAGGCACCACCACGCAAGCCCAGGCTGCTAGCATTATAGCGGCTTCATACTCCTCGGTGCCAAGCGCCACTGACTCGAGCGGTCGTGCTCCAATCTTTGGGCTTACGCGCAGCTTCGTGTCGGTTGTTAGCTTGAGGAACACTCGCTGGTCGTCAGGTAACGTCGTTTCTTCGTACCCAGCACCTTGTGGGAGGTTACCATGCTCCATGAGCCAAAGACACCGTCCCGCATGCGGGTTTCTGAACACTTCTTGGAAAGCCATCAGGTCTTCGTCCGAGAGCGGCAGGCCAGTGAGATTGAGTCGGTCGAGTTTGGCCACTGAGTTTAGATGGAAGATCCCAAACGCGATCCAGGCCCACATCAGCTGGGTGTTCTCTTGCGTAGAGGCGCGAGCCACACCGCCACCAAACGGCCACTCCATGTGGAGAGCTCTCAATAAATTCGAGTACCGAAGCGCCGAGCAGATCGAGGCCAAGTGCTCATGTGTCAAAGGCATTCTTTGGAAGTTAAGCGTCTTCAGCTTCGGCTCCGAGTCTGGTAAGACACACACTGTCGCACGAAGTAGCTGCTGGAAGACTTGCAAGCGGTTGGCGATCGAGAGCATGTCGTGCGTATTGCCGAAATGCAGATGCTGGATCTTGGACGACTCGGACGTCAGGATGTCGATCAGAATGTCGATGTCAATGGGCAAAAGATGCTTATGGAATGGCAACCAGAGCGTTGAGATCTCGTATTGCACCGCATTGCCATCGGCGTTATTTTGCTGCTCATGTTCGGCGATGTCTTCCAGCAGCTTGGCGAGGGCGCGCATGTCAGACGCCAAGGTAAGCTTCTTGCTTGAGAGTTTCAGTCCAAGCTCGATGCGCCGCTCGCCGCTAGTCGTCCCAGGAACTCGCACCATCAGCTTTCTCAGCGTCCGCTCTTGCTCTTTTGTCAGCACTGAGCTTGCGCCCTTGATCAGGAAGTTGCGGAGCATCTCGAGCTGATTGCAACCGCCCTTGGTGTACGCAAAGTTCAGAACAAACTTGGGGTCGGCGCTCTTCATGAGCTTCTCGCGCGTGTCGTACTCGTTGTGGCTCATGTTCCCACCGACACTGGCGTTGCAGTTCGAGCACATGAGCGGATCCACAAGAGCCTGTTTCTAGAACGAATGGTAGTAGCGCTGCCACTGGAAGTCAGCGCTCTGGCTCAGGCGACTGACGACCTCCATGACCGCGCGCAGCTGAACACGCTCCGAGGCGCTTGCGGCCCCGACGTCAGCATCGATCCACGTCTGCCTCGGGAGGAAGCTGCCGCCGAACGATTTTGCGGGCAGCAGGTTCTCGTGAGTGCCCTTGGCAGCAAGCACACTCAGGTATGGCTTCAGCAGCGCTCGCGCATCGTGGTACATCGCCATCAGTCGCGTGGGGAGCTTGCCAAACTGGCTATCAGTGCTGGAGGCAAATGGCGCACTGAGCTCCTTGGTTTGGCGACTGCCCCACCTAGCCCTGCTGCTGGTGATCAGGCAGCTGGGCTTTGATGGTGGCGCCACATCCAGTGTCGACATCACAAATGCGTCATTATTGTCAAAAGTTGAACTGCAAGACCATCATTCACCATGGGCACCATCATCTCACTCAGCGAGCTGCACCATCACTCACATGACCCATTTGACTGGAGCAGCGAAGACGAGGGAACGAGCATTGTTGTGATGGAGGAGCACAGAACTTTACGATGGTGCACCACGGACAAAACAGGCATGCAGATCCACCCACAAGACCTCTGCAGCAACGCGTACACCACCACCTCTTGCCTGTTCTGCCAGCATATCGTCACTTCAGAACGACAGCGTGCGCGGGACTCGAATGACAGCAAACACCAAGATCTGAGCAGTGCTCTGCGTCTTCAACTGCTCCATACTGCTGGCTGAGTCGCCAGTATCATCACTGCCTGTAGATGGGTTTCTCCTCGATGACGGCACCTTCAGAACGCTGAGGAATGCATATTTCGTCCCCAGCAAAAGCCTCGCGGCTTTAGGTCATGTCCAAAATTTTCTTGCTTCTGCCTGAGGATGGCCCAGTGCTCAACCTCCGGTGCGCGCCGCCAACGCACCGCAGCGGCTCCGAGAATGGACTCGCAAGTAGTTCAGAGAGCTGCTCGAGCAAGCGCGGATGACCGAACATAGCGTACGCATTGAGGAATGCGGTCAGGCACTGCTGGCATTCGTATTTCTTTATTAGTGACCCCCGCTGAATGTGGACGCTCCTTTCAGGTTTAGGTGCGTCAGCTACATGTCGGCAAAATGGGTCCAGAAGCTCGCTCAAGACGCAGTGTAGATGAACACCCGATCCTCGGCGAAGCTGACCTCTTCCAGGCAGTTCCCACGGAATGGCTTTGAGTGCCTTCACTTCAGCGTTCAGACTCACTCGCACCTTCGTCTTGGCCAGCAGCTGCACAAACGCCCGTTGGCTTGGTGGCATTTGGATTTCTTCACAGTCGGCATCTTGTCTTGCTCAAACGACCAGAGCATTCTGTCTGGGCGCGGTCCTTGCTCACGAGACAGAAGTTGCCGTGGTGACCGCCGCACTTGCGCAGCCGCCGCAGCTCGCGCAGGTAGCTCTACAGCAGTGCATGGGTTTCTTTTGGCAGCGTCTGCGCCATCAGAGAGACTTGGCGGTCGCTCGCGTCCGCTGCACTCTGCACTTTGACTTGTTTCCGTTGTGTACGTTGTCTCCCCAGTGAGCTGGATACGATAGCATGTGTGACATGTGAGAAAGTGCATTGCATACATAATGATGGATTGTGAAGCGTTTTGGATCAGTTGTTGAGAAGCAAACGAGCCATGGACCTTGAGGCGCTGCTGCGCGAGTGCGGCGACACAACTGCGGCTCTCGCAGCGTTCCTCACGCGCGCAGATGTCTGTAGTGCGTCGTCGCTCTCCAGAGGCACGTGCGAGTCGTCGCTGCGCGTCACGTTCCTGCGCGAGTCGCGTGTGGCGTTCCCGCCGTTGTCTTCTGAACGCGCCACCAGCAATTTTCTCAGCAACCTGAGTCCGACAGCTCGTGACGCGATCTCGTTTGTCGATGCAGCTGATGCAGCGACTGCTGTGCGAACGCTGCGCGAGCTGCCGTCGGTGACGAGACTCTGGGTCCGTGGACAAGAAAGCCAGCAAGCTCCGTTTGCGCTCAGTCCGAGCCTGTTCCAAAAAAGCCTGAACGCCTCGGACTCGCTGTTGAAGAACCTCACAACGCTGGATTTCCTCTCAAGCGCGGGTGTCGTCGATATCTCGGCTCTTTCACACGGATCAACACGCTTAGAGAGCCTGAGCCTGGCTGGAAACACGCTCGTAGAGGACTTTTCGCCATTGAAGTCGCTCGCGAGGCTCAAGAACCTGAATCTGAGTGGGACGTCGGTCGCCAGTGTCGCCTTTCTCAAGCAGATGCCGGATCTCACAGAGTTGAACCTGAGTGCGACCAAGAACTTGGTGGATCTCCATCCGATGGGCTATCTGACCAAGCTACAGACTGTGTATCTGAGCAGAACGCGGATCACAACGCTCACGCCGCTGCTGAGCTCAGCGTCGACGCTTGAGCTCCTGCAGGTCGCCTGGAGCCAGTTTGACGACGCAATCGTCGACGAGTGGGACTTTTTGTTCTCGCAACTGACGAACCTGAAGCATCTGACCCTGCTGGGCGTGAAGAAACTTGTGTCGCTGGCGCCAGTGGGTCAGCTCACGAACCTCACGTACCTGAACGTCCAGGCGTGTCCAGTAGACGTGCTCGCGCCGTTAGCTGCGTTGACAAAGCTCGAGACGCTGGTGCTCGGGTGGTCGAATGCAAATGACTTTTCTGCACTTAGATCGCTCACGAGGCTCAGGAGACTGGATGCACAGGGGAAGCAGCTCAAGTCGGTCGAGTTTCTGCCAGAACTCGAGTATTTCAAAGGCTTTGGGATTTTGCCGCGTCTTCCGCGAGCCGGACGACTGCAGGAAATGAGTTTCTGCTTTTCCGACGATATGTTCACGTTCCGCCTCGCTGGAATTCGGCATCTGCGATCGCTCTCGCTCTCGGGCAAGTTTGATCTGGTGCAGGTGGCGCAGTGCGTGCCTAACCTGAGGCAGCTCGAGCTCTTTGTCTCGGATCCAGTCGACTGGGCGTCAGTGGCGGAGCTCGTGCAGCTGCGAAGGCTGACCATCCGGTTCGCCACTCGTGAGGGCGCGTCAGGGACGCCTCAGGACTACTCGTTCCTAGGCAACCTGATTCAGCTGAGGCAGTTGAAGCTCTTCAAGTGCGACATCGATAACATGATGCCACTGCACAACCTGACGCATCTGAAAATCCTCCACATCGGCTCGCCCAAGCTGAAAGACGTTGCGTTGCTGCAGCACCTTACTGAGCTTGAAAAAGTGCACATCGAAGACACTTCCGTGTCGAATATCGAGTGGCTGGCGAGTTTGCCAAAGCTGCAGCAAGTGGCGCTGCCACACAGAGTGGACTGCTCGTGTTTGGTGGCGCAGTATGGCGGACAGCGGATGCCCGAGCTAAGAGAAGTGCTGCATCTGAATCGCAATTGCATCTGGGTTCCACATACTTGATTAACAAGTAGTATGAAACTTTGATGGGCAATATATGAATGGCTTTGAATATCTTCTTGCTACCTGCCCTAGCGCACATACAGTGTAGTGTGGACTCATACAGTACACACGAAGTACTCTAAGACGCCTCTGATAGATTGTTGTACGGCCGGTGTCCATTTAAAGACCCAGCAGTTCGAGTCGCGCAACTGGCGATCAAATCAACACCGTGGTTCCCTCTTGAAATCGCTTCTTCGAGCTTTGGGTAATGGAAGTCTCCTCGTCGACGAGGAGCCTGTCTTGCGATTCGTCGTCAATGCCATTTGCTGCCAAGTACATTGGGGAGACGACGACATCGTACAGGAAGCCACCGACAATTGCCTTAACGATCGGACCGAGAATATAGACCTAGAAGCCATTACGCGGACCTGGGATTGCGATTGTTGACCAACCGGCCGTCGCTGCAGTGACGTGAGGCCCAAAGTCGCGAGCGGGGTTGAAGGCAGCCTGGGAGAGCGGCGCGAGCACGCTGATGAGACAGGCAACCGTGAAGCCGATGGAGAACGGCGCCTGCTGCTTGAACAGGCGCGCGTAGTTCGCGTCATCCGTGAGCACGCGGACGAGGAGCATCAACATCATCGTTCCGAGCGCCTTGACTGTCATGGCACCGAACGGATCGAAGCCGTCTTCCTGCTTGAGGACACCGCTCTTCACGACCTGTGGGCTGATGAAATATTCGCCAGATCATCGCAGAGAGCATGCTGTTCGCCTCGCCACGCACGATGAAGTGGAGCCTCTCGTATCGGACAATCGCGGATCCGTAGAACGCGAGTACACAGATACCGCCGAGCATAGTGCTGACGAGTCGCGCCGCGATGTACGACAGCACTTTGTACCTTGGGAATCTGATCTTGGAGCCTGAGCACGCGAGCGAGATCGTCACAGAGGGGTCAAGTGTGCGTCAGAGACGTGCGCGGTCAGGTAGATTGCCAGCGCGACTGCGAAGCCCCAGACTACTTGAAATGGGAAACGATGTGATTGATGCACCATGACGTGATGTAACGGCGTGGATTACCACCAGCCAGTCAAGTAGCCAAGAGCTCCTGACTCAAATGTACAGAAAAAGGCACAGTTCATGTCCATCGCACAAGAGTGATGGTCAACACCCGCTTTTGTCAGCAGCAGTTTGAAAGTCTCACCATAGCACGCCTGCCAGTATCGAATTCGCCGCCCAATAGCAACCCCAATCGACCGCCATGGCAACCCCAGCAGCAGTCACCACCAGCACCGCCGCCACCATCCCCAAGGCCCTCATGGCGCCGCAGGTCGAGCGCATGGACGCCCCTGAGCTCGCCAACCTCCTTCTGCAAAGCGCTGGCTCCCATGAT
>JAADXK010001053.1:0-11784 GCA_023337805.1 Globisporangium barbulae | reverse complement strand
CGACCAGTCGGACTTTGAGGACCCGAACGTGGCCCCCGAGGATCACTGGGCTATCGCCGTGGGCGACTTTGTGGACCAGGACGACTTGTACCCGTATTGCCCCCTGCAGAGAGTGCGTAAGGACGCCACCTCGGTGCTGAAGCTCTCAGCACACCGGCGGCCACGACAGCCAACCCATGCGAACAATGGCTCGCAGGCGAACGCTGTGGGGTCGATGGACGCCAGATCGCCAGGGCTTTTTAGTGCCACACGAGAGCAACACGAGGAGGAGGACTCGGAGCTCGTGGTCGTGCTTACGCGCTGGTACCTTATACGAATGCGTAGGCCGGCCTTTGACGTGCCGAAGGAGCTTTTCCACGCAATCTCGAAGGACCAGAGTGGCGGCATCGACGTGTTGCTGCGCAGCATGCGCCAGGGCATCTTCCCCAGGGCCGCGCCCTGGCCCTCGAGTTAAGTTGAGTTTGTGGCTTGTGGCTCGGATTCCATACGTTGCCAAGTGATGTACAGTATATGAGCTTTATGTGAATGAATACAGTACTTTTTTGTAAGAGAGGACGGCAGTCTGGTGCTATAGACTCGGACCCCTAAAGCCGGTTTACACTCGCACATTGGAGAAGCTCGTGTCATGCACGCAAATGTTGGGGTCCAAGGCGTTGCTATCGTTGCGTTCGATGGATGGGCAGTCGTCAAACGGAGCTGCAGTGTTAGTGGACTAACAGCAACAGTTTATCTCTTCAAAAGATTTCATATTACACAAGACACGCATGTTTCTGCTGTGACATTCGCTTCTCTTCATTTCATCGCTGTAAGCCGCGTCGAGTTCCAAAAAGTGTTTTCACATCATCAGGTTGTCGTCGTCTCTCTAATGTTGCTGTTCACTGCTGTCGTTTGCCTCGATGACGCTCATAGTCCAAGTGTTCTTTCGTTTCGTCAGCGCAATGGTGAGCCGCAGCTGCGGATCCATTCGAGTCGCGGTTGGTGAACGAACAGCTATGCCCGGGAGTGATGGTGGTTGTTCATGTTGAAGCAAACTGGCGAAATCAATTCCGAACACCGTTCGTTTATCATCCGCCATACTGTCTCACTTGTTCTACGGTTGCGATCGTAGCGAATCCCGGCTTTTCGATGTAGTTTGAAGTATAGTACTATGCAAAGCTCGCTCTTGCTCGATGCGCAACGTCACAGTGACGCCGGTTGCCTTATATGCATTATAGATGCACTCTCGAAAATCGAGTGAGTATCCGTGGCTATGCTGTCCCTACTTGCTCTCTGATACTCTCGATCAGGCTCTCAAGTCTCTGGAGCATGTCGTCGGCAACCTTTTGTAGATCGCGATTTGACACGTTGCGAAGTGTCTCGGGTCGTCGAAGCCGGAGCTGCACCCAGTGCGTGAGCACGATCATCAGCTCTTCTTCTTCAGTCTCTTGGAACTCTGCTGACTGGGGGCTGGGATTTTGAGTAGCAGGCCGAGTGCGCCAGTGGGTGGAGAGCTTCATGACGCACGTTGCGTCCTTCCGCAGTCGCTCGGCTGGACAGTACGGGTGCAGATCGTCGCGGTCAACAAAGTCTTGTGTGATCACAGCGCACTGTTCGTCCACGTTGCGCGAATCCAGTTTCGAGTCGTTTAGGAAGAGCACCGAGTTGTTTTCCGAGAGAGCCCCACACTGCTCGGTCCTCACCAAGCGATGCTGGAGCACCTCTGGTCTGGCGCTTGCGCCATCCTTCTCACCTGGGAACTCCACGATTGTTGCATCCGAGCTCGACAAATACCCCTCGAGCGCGTCGTAGACCTGGCGCACGCTGGTAGCTCCGTCAATCGGTGTCACATCCATCCGGACCATGCGGATATCACCCTCGGCAGACTCGAACTGGGACACTTCGTAGCTCTTCATCGCTGGATTCATGTGAAGAGTGCGCTGCGTGAGAAAGCGGAGCGCAACGTCGAGTTTCTGGTTCTTCATTGCCAATAGCGCTCTGCGTCGCTGTTCTCGGTCGGATCCGAGGTGGATGAACGTCTCTAGCGGACTCGAGGCCTGTGAGGTCTAGGAACGTACGCACAAGAGAAGTAGACACACGATTCGCAATCCAAGGAAGGCCACGAACGGGACAGCTTGTCAAACGTTGCGTTATCGCTACGTACAGCAAATTCTGAGAACGTCGACTGCGTGGTCGCAATGAGCAGGTTCTGGTGCAGCAACGCGTCGCGGAGCTTGGCGTTGTAATGAAGCGCAGCGTGGCTCGAAGTCGGGTCGACTATTCCCTTCTCCTGCTGGAGCAGCAGCTTCTGGAGCTCAAGGTGGCGGAGCTGCTCGCTCAGCAGCTGCTTCGCCTCCTGTTCAATGGAATCCAGTACATACCGTTGGTAAGCTGACCTGGTGTGGCTGACTCAGTCAATAAGCCCACTGCACACGCAAACCTGTTTGATGATGTGCGAGGGCCGCCGCTGCTTCTTCCTGGAGCTCACTGGTGCTGCTGGTGCTCGCTGCTGTGGTTCCAGCCTCCAACTACTGTTCGGGTGCTGATGCGCATCATCGTCGTCAGTGCTCTCAATAGGCAACAGGATTCGCTTGCCGCCCGCGAGCAGCTCTTGTCGATACTGGCGTTCGTATCGTTCCTGCTGCTGCGATGGGCTCCAGGTACTTTGCATTGACCAGGAGGCCGCCACGCGATCGGGTGGTATGCTTGGGCAAGTACTGTCGCCAAAGTATGGAGTCGCGACCTGTGGCTCCCGCTGCTGCTGATACTGGACATGGACGTAGCTTCTGCGCAGCGCTTCGTAATCTCGTTTCTCCCTCTCATCCGATGGACACGGCGGCGCCATTGCGAAGCGCTTGAAGCTCAAAACCCAGAGTGCGGCCGGTGGTGCTGTCGTGAGGCATCCGAAAAAGGCGAAAATGTCTCAATATTTTAACATGCGACGGGTTGCTGGGCAATGCTTGTGCGTCATCCTTTGGCAGCCAAGTTTCTGTTTACGCACAGATCTTTCGCACCGCTGACTTGAGCTCGTCAGCGCCTCATATAAGTGAGCTCTTTGGAGAACAGCTTTGGCCTGTGGGTGTGTGGCCCGGAGAGCACAAGAGCCGTTCATTTGTGTGGGAAATACAAAGAGCGAGACGGACCTCGGCGCATTCGTATGACGGCATGGCCGTACTGGTTGGTAGTGAGGTGCGTTCTTTAACCAGGCAATGAGTCATCCTCGTACGATATCCAACGGTGCGTCTCTCTGTCACCTTCCGCTCTGCATGCGGCCTCGCGCGCTCTTGATCATCGCGTCGATGCCGTCGCTCATCTCGTCTGAGATGGTCTGGAGTACGTCGCTCGGAACGGCCACTTGCGGTCGGTGCAACCGCACGAAGAACCAGCGCGTGAACACGACCACGAGCTCGTTGTCACCATTCTCGCCAGCGGGTCCAGCCTGCTGTGAACGTGGCCGTCTGTGGGCCGAGAGCTTCATCACGGACGTCGCGTCCTTGCGCAGCCGTTCGTGTGGACGGTACGGGTAGAGATCGTCTCTGTCGACAAAGTCGCCCGTCATGAGCACACGCTGGTCGTGTGGGTGGACAGCGGCGGCGTCGAGGCCCAAGGTGTCGTAGAACACGATCACGTTGGACTCCTGCGCCACCCCGCGCTCCTCAGACGTGACAACGCGATGCTGCCTGAGTGCGTTGTTGGTGTTGGTGTCGACGCCCAACGGGTCGTTCTCGCGGATCGTGACCTTGCCCGAGAGCTCGGTCTTGCTGATCTCCATGTGGGAAAAGTAGAACTGGAGCGCGTTGAAGACTTCGCGCACACTACTGGCGCATTCAAAGGGTGTCACGTCCACTTTCAAGGCGAACACGTCACCCTCGTCGGTCTCGAATGTGTTCACCTCGCAGCTGCGCTTGAACGGATTCATGTGGCGCGTCCGCTCGATGAGGAAGCGGTGCGCGACTGCGATCTTCTCGTCCTTCATTGCCAGCAGCACGCTGCGGCGCTACGTCCAGTCCGTGCCAAAGTGGATGAACGTCTCCAGCGGGCTTGAGACTCGCGAGTTCTATGGCGAATAGAGAGAGCGTTAGACACAAGGATAATGATACCTGTGCGTTGTATAGATCTTACCACGTAGCCTGAGAATGCGGACTACGCTGTCGCGATATGCACGTCCTGCTGCTGGACTGCGGCGCGGAGATCTGCGTTCAGCGTGTTCTTCGCTATCGCCACTTTCGGGTCCACGATGCCTCTCTTCTGATGGAGCAGAGATGCCTGAAGCTCGAGCTATAAGAGCTGCGCTTGCAGTTGCTCTCTCGCCTCCTGTCAGTAGCAAGACAGCTGCATTAGCTCTCTCAAATCGCCGGTTCATAAACAACGCAAGCAAGACAGCACAGCACAAACCTTGGTGATGACGTGGGAGGGCTTCCGGGGCTTCTTCTGGCGAGTCATCGCGCGTGAAGACGGCGAGCGATGTGAGTACGAGCTGCTGTCCTCGTCGTCGGTCCCCAGCGATCACTTACGTTGCAGTGTCGTCGTGTTCGTCGGCGACAAGGCAGCACTGGCGTCGAGGAAGCTCAGGTCCATCACGGACGGGTCGAACTCACCAAAGACGTCGAAGAGCCCCAGCGATGGCGACGGCGGCGGCTCGGCTGCGATAGGAGGAGGAGTCTGAGTCCGACCGCTGCTGGCCGGAGACACTGGGGCGTTGTCTCTATGAAGCAGACTCGTGAACATAGCGCAGCAGGCGGCGTGTGTCGCCTGTGCTGGAAATCTGACAGTGAACAGTCACAACCACTGTCCTCGTCAGCATACGCCAGTTTCACCCAATAACCCATCTTTTTGTATTTTTGCGACAGGTCATCAATTTATCAAATTGACTCAGACCGTCATTCTCAGTCTGGCTGATTTGTAATGACTGACTCAGAGACCACCACTCACGACCTGATTGCTTTGATTTGAGTACAATGTAATCACTTGGACTGTGAGTGACGATCGTGATTGTTGGAGATCCGGAACGCATTTTGAAAGGCATCGATCAAAAATATCAGATGCAAATACTGCTCGCACTGCTCACACCCACTCCGACACTATGGGCAAAGCTCTATCGACAAACAAACAGCTATCCGCAGTTCATGAGCACAGTCCACGGCAAGAGCGACACGTTCGTTGAGCCCACGAGCTCATAGCCACCGCTGCAAGCACTCTCATCGTCATCAGAGCCCCACTCTGGCAGCCGGTAGGGAACCACGTACAACCTGTCCGTGCCTGTTGAACCAGGCTGTCTTTTCAACCCATGGAGCTGCCTAGTCTGCGTTTCTCTATCGCGTGGCTCTGGATCTGCTTCTGCTTCGGTGGTCAGGTCTATGGGCTTGATGGAATAGATGAATACCTGCTGGCCAACCAGGTAGATTCGCGCCAGCACGAGCGGGTCCGTGAGCATCGCGAGGTTCATCAGCCGCACTGCGGACCAGTGACGTTTGCTCCGCGATGCGACATCCACGAGACTGTCGTGGCTCGGACAGCCCTGCACTACCTGCCATCGGCTTGTGAGCTGCTGCTGGTGCTGTTTGGGGCAGACTCGGCAGCAGCTCTCAGCTCTCTTTTGGTGTTGCTGGTGTGCAGGCGCCGCCAACACCACCACTGGTAGCACGCGGTTGCTGAAGAGCACACTGAACCTGTCGCTGTGCGCGTGCCTCAACCGGCTTAAGTGATGGTGGTTGTCCGACAGCCGCATGCACCAGTACACCAGCAGCGAGCCGCTATTCCACAGACTCTCGGCGCTGTGCGGCACGTAGTACGAGTGGCACGTGAGCGCGATGCACCGATCGCCCGTGACGAATGCTATCGCGACACGCATGATCGGGATCAGGATCAGCACAATGCTGGCTGCGATCGTCAGCGTCTTGAGGTCGAAGCGGAAGCCGAACTCCGTGTTGTTGTCCAGGCCAAACGCAAGACAGCCGCGCAATGGGATCTGCTCTGAGAGTATCTCGACACGCACAATAGACGAGTCCCTGAAGCCACGCACGCGTAGACAGCTGAAGACCGTCAGCGATGAGATCGTGCCAAAGAGAATGGCTCGGACCCCAACAATGCCATGGTTTCGCGTCCACGGTCGCTGTCGAGGCCCGGAGCAGGACTGGTATGCGACCATGAGCAGCCGCACGACAAGCGCCACGAGCCACAGGTTGCGCATCTGGATGGACGCGATCTTGCCGTATTTGATCGGCTCGAAGTGCACGACGCCGTTGATCGTGGACCAGGCCGTGTTGCTGATGAGGTGGATGAGTGCGCAGTCGATGTAGTGCGCGAACACGTAGCAGCAGATCGGGAACCAGCTCCCATAGATCAGCATGTGGTTCGGGATCTTGGCGACCGTGAGCCACGTCACGTAGAGTTTCGTACACCAGGACGCGAGTCGGAGCTTCTTCTCGGCTGTACGAGCGCTGTAGCAGCCAAGCCAGAGCAGCGCAAAGCGCACCCACACAAAGATTTGGCCCATGCCTCGCAGCGCCGCGGCGAAGAACCACCACTGCTCCGTGTCGCTCACGAACGTCGCACGCTCGTACCGGTAATCGTCCACGAACACGGTCTCACACTGAGCTGCGCCTGAGGCTGATGGCATAGAGCAATTGCGACCGCGGATGAGCGTCGAGATCTCGAGCGTGTCGGTCGAGAAGGACACGGACGGGATGACGACCCACTTGTGGCCTCGGAGCACCATGCGACTCGAGATCATCGTGAGGTCCAGGTCCAAACCTGGATACTGCCTTCGTAACGCTGCAATCCTTTGTGCAACGTGGTCCCAGATCGGTATCTGGGTGGCTGCGCCAAGCTCCGGGTGGTCACACTTCCAGACCACTTCCAGGTCGCACACGAGCGGTTGCACTGAAGGGTTGTGAGTGCCGTCGAGAGCCACGGGATCGCAGATATTCGAATGGAGCTGGTGGCTTATGGGGCCAAAGTACTGCACAAAGTGCGTGCGGAGCTCAGTCTGGTCCCGGAATGGCTTGACGAGGAAGTGGTGGAGCCGATCGACCCAGTGCGACTCGGTCGCGAACTTGAGCGGCACCTGAGTGAACCCCAAGCTTTCAGCCGCCGCTGGAGTGATGTATTTGGTCTTGAACGCTGTAATGAGCTCGTCGAGCATCACAAACGCCGAGCCTAGGCTCAGGATGTCCTGGGTACACGGCTCCTTGTACAGGACACACCGCGGGTACGCTGTCACATTGAGGTGCTGCGCGAGCGCCCGTGTCGGAATCGAGAGCGAGTCGAACTTGTACGCCCAGACGTCCACGCTCTCGATACGCTCGCCACCACACGTTGCCTCATAGCCACTCGAGCTATTCACAGCAGGGCTCTTGTAGAAGTGCGCGACCGGGTACGCGTAGGGTCCAAAGTACATGACGGTGTCGAGCCCGACGACCTCGAAGTAGCCCTTGAGCGAGCTCAGCCCCAGTCCCGTGCGTGGGACGTCGGTGAGCGCCAACAGCAGACTGATCGTCGAGAGCACGCAGCGCAGCAGCGAGAAGCCCACGCAGGCGTCGATGTCGCTGGCCGGAACCTGGACGTTGAGTCTTCGCGAAGGTGCACCGGGGACGTAGACAGCGATGGTCTCCTCACAGTTGTCCTCGCTGGAGCTCATCACAACGACCGCTAGCCTCTGGATGTTGAGCTGTTTGAGTCCATGGAACCAAGCTAAGGCACGTAGGAGTCGTCCGAATGAGACACCTAGAGTAGTAGGTCTCAAGAGCGGCGTGGCAATATAAGTATAGCACTCCGCTCGATTTAGCCCGTGCACAGTAGTACACATGGGTGCTTCATTCATAAGCGACAGTGGCGTTACGATGCTTGCTGGCCCATAGATCTATTGGGATGCCAATCGATCGACGACGCCTCCCAAGTAGTGACGACGCTTCAGCAGATAGCATAAAATGTGTGTACTTAATAGGCAGCTTTGTGTATGCAGATATCAAATCATGCAGTCAAAGAATCATCTTGACGCTGAACGAAGGTTGTTAATGTTGAAAATTGTGCAGAAAGCTGCTATTTTTATGTTCTCCACAGGTACTCTTGCAGAAGGCAAATTTTGCTTAACAAAATGGGCTTCCAGTGTCGGGTTCGTCTTTGTCTTTGCAGCCCCTCATTCCGCAGCCCTCCACGTGTGACAAGACCACGACGCGAGCTGCTTGATCTTCAAGTGAAGCGCCAACATTACCAGCAAGGCCGGCAAGCAAGCAGCCACACCATGCGCGCGAGTCAGCGCACCGCGTGCGTCTCCAACCAACAGCACGCTCCGCCTGCGCCGCCGATCAACACGGAGCTGGACCCGAAGGCCGTGCCCGACTGGGTCTTCCTCTCAATCAAGACGGCCAAGAGCAGCTCGTCGCTCAAGAAGCGCGCGCTGCCGGCGGTGGTGGCTGACGAGAGCTGCGTCCACAAAGACGAGGGCTACGGCTCCACGAGCGGCGACGGCAGCGACTCGGCCGATTCGCCACACCTGGGCGAGAGCGCCAGCAAGAAGCAGCGCAAGCCCAATCACGTCCGCAAGCGTGTACGTTCAAAGCTTCAATAAGGGCATGTCGCCTATCTTAGAACTGTATGGCTGACACGGCTTGTTGTATTTAGGAGAAGCGCGAGAAGCTGCTGGACGAGATCCGCCTCCTCGAGGCGCGCGCAGAGCTGCTGCGCCAGGAGACCGGCACTGCGGACCGCCAGGTCACCGAGGGGAAATTGGACCTCAATGCGGACCTGCGCCAGGCGCTGATCCACCAAGACCTCGTGTTCGCCAGCTCCCAATCGGCGTTCACTGGCTACACTGTACGTACAAGTTTCATCGTACCATGGCGCCGGGTAAGATGCTAAGCATCGTTGTTTGGATGTCTTGGAGCACTTGCGTGTGGCGAGCCCCATTGAGACGTACATCCACCTGAGCAAGGACTGGGCCCAGCGCCGCGAGTTCCTCATCAACATGAAGGAGATGAAGATCGATTTGGGCCACCGCTTCCTCCAGGAGTGCACGCGCCACATGAACCCGATGCGCGAGTGCTCGGAGGTGTCGCACTTTGAGTCTGAGGAGGGCGACATCTGCAGCGTCAAGGTTGGCATCACCCTTCGTGGGCGTCGAGAGCATGCGCCAGGTATTTGGCATCATGCAGCACTTCTTCGAGAACCTCGAGACTTCGATGACCGAGATGTCGGGCAACGTCACGATCCGTGAGAATGTGGATCCGACAGCAATGGAGGAGCCAGAGGAGCTGAGCGTGCTGCACCACCGCCTGGTGACATGGGAGGCCGCGAACGTGCTGGTCGAGAAGAATGCCGTGCTGTTTCTCGATGCATCGGGCTTGGAAGCCGAGAACCCAGACGAGCAGTTCGCGATCGCGGTCGGGGACTTCATCGACAAGGACGATTTGTACCCGTACTGCCCCGAGGAACGCGTGCGCAAGGACGTGACGACGGTCATGAAGCTCTCAGCTCATCGCCGCAAGCTGCAACAGCGCCAGGACAGCAACAATCAGCTCACAGGAAACTGTGGCGATGAGCCTGAGGGTGAGCTTGTGGTCGTGATGACGCGCTGGTTCCTCGTGCGCCTGTGCCGCCCCGAGTTCAGCGTCTCAAAGGACCAGCTCTACCGGATCTCGGAGGGCATGAGCAGCGGCGTGGACAAGATGATCAAGTACATGCGCGACGGGATCTACCCGATGTCGGGCGAAGTGGGGCTCACGGAGTTGCGCTGCATGTCGCCGATCGACACGAGTGACTGACTGAAGCTGAACTGGAGGTGGGCTGTTATACATTGGAAAGATTAACCAGAGCTTGTATAACGTGGATTGAAAGCACTATGTCACTGCGTAAGCTGATGAATGGATGGTAGTGTCTCTGAGTTGAAAGCCAGGAGATAATGAACGTGGACGAATGAAATAGAGGCGAGCTCGCTTTGCTCACTTTGTGAGCTCGTCGCGAAATGGCTACACTTGTTGCTGACCATCACTCTCGACCTCTGAGATGTGATTCCGTCTCAGACATATTCGTTTATGCAGCTCAACGGCTCATAATCACCCGTGATTATGCTCACTGCATCGATCAGTTCCGTTCGACCCAAGCGGTCGGTCATTCACCATCGTCCTCACACGGCACAAGAGTTCGGTAGCAAACACAAGTACGCACAAACGATGAGACGCCACCAGTCCCTCGTCGATGCACCTGCAAGTAGCAGTCGCGCCGGACGCGTCGCCGAGCGCGGTGCATCAGCTGCTGCCTCTCACGTGTAGCGGTCGACATGCGTCCGTTGCGCAGCAACTGCTGTCTGGTGGACGCGGCGCGAAGCGATGCAGCGCGCTCTTCGACGTGTCCACGCATTGCGATAGAAAATTGACGAAGGTGGAGAAGCGGCGGCTGGGCAGAGCGCACAAGCCGTGGTATTACCCAATAAGGAAGACGATGAACGATGGTCTTCAACACAGAGACATGAGGGACAAGGCGGTGATCGTGCTCACGAGGACGTACTTTGGTCGGCTGCACAAGTCCGATATCCTGCGGGTGCTGCACGAATTCGTCAATGGGGTCCACTTTGGCTCGGACTTTTGGTTCAAGACGATGCTCACGGTAGTGCGCGATAGCGTCAGGCGCGTCTCCCATAGAGAAGCCGCCTGAGAGAACCCGGCATAGACATTGACCCACATCTTCATGGTCTTGAACATTGTAATTGTACAACAATATTCACGAGAGCCGGGCCCATTCATTCACTTGGCGATCCTGGAGCCACCACTGTTGTTGCTGCTGATGCTGCTGTTGCTGAAGCCTCTTGTGCGTAGCCTCAGGAGCTCTTTGACTTTCTTGAGCATCACGTCGCCTCAGCTGCCAAGGTTCTCGTGCAGATCGCCGAGCACGCTCGCTGGGATCGCAAACTGCGGCTGATACAGTTTCAGCAAACATATGCGACTGAGCACCACCACTTACTTTTCTTCTCCAGTCTCTTCATTGACTCTCCGACGCGTCTCGCACTTGAGCACGTCGTCACATCTTCTTGTACACGTTCTGCGGGCGCATACGGGAACAACTCGTCGCTGTCAACAAAGTCGAATGCGATCACATCAAGTCGCGCCTGCCACCAACTTGACGCTCATCGTTGGTGCTCTATAAGCCAATAATAACAGCGATACACACATCACAAGGCTTAGCATAGATGACAACTTCAAATGGACGTGTTTAGACATACCATCATGTCTATGATTGTCGACTGGACGCCCGCAAGCGAGTGAGTACTGGTAGCTCTGCAGCGCCTCGCGCAGGTTCTCATTTGCAAACGACTTGTGAACGAGTAGGAAGTTCTCGCCTGGATCTGTGATCTGCTGCTGCTTGAGCAACTGCACTTGAGCTTCTAGCTCCACAATGTGTTGCACGAGCGCCACGTTCTATTCCTGAATTATTACGCGATGAACAATTGCGCAATGGTTGGTGCATTGCATAGATATCCGATTATTCCTCATACAAGTGCACATACACACAGTGAGCCACGCGTATCTTGCACACTAGAATCGTGGACTTGCGGGGCCGCTTTGTGCTTGAAGAGACGGCGATGACACGCTCTGCTTTTGCTTCCTTACGCTGGCCGTTTGCTCTGCTCCGTAGCTTATTGCCACGCGCTCAGTGCTGTCGATACTGGCGGTGGGTATACAGTGCTGGCCAAAAATATAGACCCACATTCATTCTTCGGTTTAAAATTGCGTAAACATCGGTGATCAGCGTGTGCGCGTGGCCAATGGATTTGCAAGACCAAGGCGAAGCGAACGAGACCTTCCACTTCGCAAT
>JAADXK010001052.1:0-11787 GCA_023337805.1 Globisporangium barbulae | reverse complement strand
TTGGAGGAAGAACGTTGTC
Organism: Globisporangium barbulae; assembly: GCA_023337805.1. Lineage (NCBI taxonomy): Eukaryota > Oomycota > Peronosporomycetes > Pythiales > Pythiaceae > Globisporangium > Globisporangium barbulae. The sequence continues at coordinate 11,768 of JAADXK010001052.1, read as the reverse complement.
ATAGACCAGCTGCTATTTTGTCCAATAAAAACGCTTGATTTTGTTCTTGTCTATCTTATTGGATAAAAACATCTGAGTGCACTAAACTGGTCGTGTGCATTAAACTGAAGGTTTACGTTAATTAATAATTTTGTTAATTTTTGTGGTTCACTGATAAAATGATTATATTTGGAAATTGTTATTGTGAAATAAATAAAACTTTCTATTTTCACTGAATAACAACTTCAAATACCCACTTGCGACTTGTGCAACCTCAATATCAAATTAGCAGTACTTAAGATATTTGCAGTTATTCTGTTAAATATAGCTTGACGGGCTGTGTGAAGGCTGTAGTTAGCGGACTTTTTGTGAAGCCTTCCTGAAAGCGCTTTCGGCGAACCAACAAACAAAAGACAACGCAGGAAGAATGGTGAAGGCAGCGGGACCCGACCTCAAGCGCTACATGGACAAGCGCCTGAGCCTCAAGCTCAACGGCAACCGCAAGGTCACGGGCGTGCTGCGCGGCTTCGACCAGTTCATGAACGTCACACTCGACGAGACCGTGGAAGAGGTGTCCGCGACCGAGTCCAACCGCATCGGCATGGTGGTAAGGCAAACTGCCTATGGAATGTTGCGAATGAGTGAGTGAACGGGGACGTGTGCTAACTTCGTATATGTGTGTATGTTTGTGTGGCTGCTGCAGGTCATTCGTGGTAACAGCATTGTGCAGTTCGAGTGCTTAGAGCGACTGTAAATGCCAGAGTGCAGGGGGCGGATCCACGGCGGACGCGCAGGATCCAAGGTGTCGGCGCCAGCTCAATCGCCAAGGCCTCGTTAGGACAGAGTGAGAGAGCCAAAAGGAGAGTCGAGGCGTCCTTTTACCAGGCAGATTGATGAGCAGAATAAACTTATTTTTCGGAATACCTCATGCAGCACAGAGGGCGGATCTTCGCAGCTCCAGTAGGAATCGTGCAGTGTTGTTATGCGCTTCAAGGAAGGAAAAGGATCCGGAGTAGTCCAGAGGCATTGATCGCGATCACCGGCTGACGTGGTCATCATTCTACCATGCGCGTCGCCCGGTCCCCACATCTACAGTGCTTGAGAAATGAAGTGGGGAGGTGCTGTGGAGAGTTGATGTTCTCAAAAGTGCTACCGGATGCCGCTGGATCGCACGCGGTCTGCAACGTATCTGCGGCCGCGACGTGCGGCAATGAACCGCTGCTGAACTTTGTGGCACTACGAGTGCCGCAGAATCTGTTGGACACGGCTGAAGACTATTTCACCATCGTGGATCATGTAGACTTTGAGCTCTTGCGATTATAGCAATAGCATTGTGGATACATACTGTAGACATGAGGGACGAGAATGCATAACAAAAATGAATTGGATGTTGACAAGTGGCGCGGGGTTGTGTGCATGCATCTTTCTCGTGTTTTTGTTGATTTTGTCCAAATGAGAATTACAATGATAATCTACGATATAATAACCTAGAAGCGACCACCGCGGCCACCACCTCGGCCACCGCCACGGCCGCCGAAACCACCGCCACGACCGCCAAAGCCACCGCCGCGACCGCCACCACGGCCGCCGCCGAAACCACGACCGCCTGGGGCGCCACCACGTCCGCCAAATCCGCCACGGCCGCCGCCACGAGCACCACCACGGCCACCGCCACGGCCGCCAGCGCCACCTGCTGGCTTCTTTGGCTGCTCCGTGAATCTGCTCAGCGGTAACAGCTTGTCTGGGCTGATGAAGACCTTGTCACCCTGCTTGAACGCCGTAGCCGACACGCCCGTGTCCGGCTTGACTGTGAACATGACTTCGTTGATGTTGCCGAGGATCTCGTCGACCTTGCCGATGCGAGTCTTGTTCTCGAGGAACGCGCCGGCGTTGAAGTATGGCACCTTGTCGTTCGTGCTCTTGTAGACCATCTCGTTCTCGCACGCGTGCATGAACGATCCGAGTTCTGCAATATAAGAGCCACAGAGTTTATCAGTCATTTAGCTCTATTAACAGGTTGCAAGAGGCACACACGCACAGTGCATGCACATGATGAAGATGACACGTACCGACAACGAAAGCAGGTGGGCCTTCTGGCTCGCGGTTGAAGCCGCCGCGGCCGCCGAAGCCACCGCCACGACCACCGCCACCGCGACCACCGCCACGGCCACCGCCGCCACGGCCTCCTCCGAAGCTTCCTCCACGTCCGCCACGTCCACGTGCCGACATTTCTTCCTGGTTCAGTTGGTAATAACTCGGCGCGCGCGTCGTCGGTGCCAATGCTCGTGCTGGCAATCCATCGCGCCCAACCAATTCGGCGTCTCGTAAAAAGGCAGGAGCTCCGTGCCGCGACGCGCTCCGTGAGGACGTAAATACGCAAGCACGTAAAAAGCTGAAGTGTTTTAGAACCTGTGAGCGCGTTTCTACTTCTATGTCTATTTCCATTTCTATGCATTCAGCTTTCATTCTGTGTCTGTAGTCGAACAGGTCTTTATTGCCAGGTTCAATCTGTTTATTTAACCAATGTTAACAAGAACATCTTTATTCAGAATGCCGCAATAGCCAGGTATTTAGAATTGGAGATGAGCAACACGCGAGCTTCCTGTGAATGCGAAGGAGCGAAAAAAGCGCTGGCGACCTGGCGATCGATCGCCTGGCCTTGATGACGATGGAGAAGTCGTGACTCGCCCGCCTTGGGACTGTGCACAAGAGTGAGGTCTTCTTGTGACAAACCAGAGCTGAATGGCGAGTGAGTGAGGAGTGCGTGCAACCACCAGCAGAGCAGCGCGCGCCGCCAGACCGAAACGCTCGCTCACTCTGCAATTTGCTGCCGCCTGCGCAAGTTGCTGCCGCCGCCTTCTTCCGCCCAAGTCCAAGACTTCAAGCTCCCGCCAAAGCTCCAAGCCCAGCTCGCTCTTCAAGATGCCGCGCATTGAGACCGAGATCCGATTGGACTTCAAGGATGTGCTCATCCGTCCGAAGCGCAGCACGCTCAAGAGCCGCTCGCAGGTGGACGTCTCGCGCAAGTTCACCTTCCGCAACTCCAAGCAGGAATGGCACGGCGTGGTACGTGATTGCATTTGTGCTAGTTGCACCCTTCTCTATGTGTGACTACGTACAGTGATGCTAACTCTCTATGTCTCTGTGTGCATACATCTTGCGAATATAGCCTGTGATCGCGGCCAACATGGACACGGTCGGCACGTTCGAGGTCGCGGCCGAGCTCGCCAAGCTCCAGTTCATCACGTGCGTGCACAAGCACTACACGCCGGCCGAGTGGAGCGCGTTTGCGATCGCGCACCCGGATGCGCTGCCGACGGTTGCGGTCAGCGCCGGCTCGAGCGCCGCCGACATTGAGAAGATCACGGTGATCCTCAAGGCGCACCCGGCGATCCGCTTCATCTGCCTGGACGTCGCGAACGGCTACTCGGAGTTCTTCGTCCAGGCCGTGAAGGACGTGCGCGCGGCTTTCCCAACGCACACGATCATCGCCGGTAACGTCGTCACGGGCGAGATGGTCGAGGAGCTCCTGCTTTCTGGCGCCGACATCATCAAGGTCGGCATCGGTCCGGGCTCGGTGTGCACCACGCGCAAGCAGACTGGCGTCGGGTACCCGCAGCTCTCTGCTGTGCTCGAGTGCGCAGACGCCGCGCACGGTCTCAATGGCCACGTCATCTCGGACGGTGGCTGCACGTGCCCTGGCGATGTCTCGAAGGCGTTTGGCGCGGGCGCGGACTTTGTCATGCTCGGCGGCATGCTCGCTGGCCACGACGAGAGCGGCGGCGACAAGATCGAGATCAACGGCAAGTTCTTCAAGAAGTTCTACGGCATGAGCTCGTCGGAGGCCATGAACAAGCACGCCGGCGGCGTCGCAGAGTACCGCGCCAGCGAGGGCAAGAGCGTGACGGTTCCGTACCGTGGCCCAGTCGCTGGCACCGCCAAGGAGATCCTCGGCGGCGTGCGTTCGACGTGCACGTACGTTGGCGCGAGCGAGCTCCGCGAGCTGAGCAAGCGCACGACGTTCATTCGCGTGTCGCAGCAGCTCAATGAAGTCTTTGGCCGCGCGCCCAACGAGATGGAGCAGAACAACAGCGAGACCAAGAAGCAGAAGCTGTAAAACGAGCGCTTCATGGTCAAGCCCGATGATCACCATCCAGTTCGTCGCACTTACGGCGGCAAAGGCGACCCAATTGGCACCCACCCCAGTTAGAACTCGAAACGAAGTAGATCGTAACGTGTATTTTTAAACACCAACACAAGAAATACAGGTGAGACTCCATGTGTTCAAGCAACATCAAATGCGCTTGCTGACTTTGTCTACCTGCCGTTCTGTCCAGTGTTTATGCGCTGTCTGCGGTCTCTAATGGTTCCAAGTCGTCACTGCCATGATAGTCACTAGAGTCGCACTTGCCGCGGACCTGCGCATGCAACGCACTGAACGCGACCTGCGCCGCAATCTCCGGCGGCACTGCGCGACAAAGGACCTCGCACGCCACGACGCACATCCAGACCATGGATGCGAGCAAGCCCACTGCACCCGATAGACACAGCGCTGCGTCCTTCTTGATTATGCCAAACACGGTGAGTACGAGTGACGACAGTGCGAGCGAGAAAGAGCACCACACTCTACAACGCGGCAAGTTGAACAGCGACCTTGCAATACGCGTTCTCGGGACGCAGCGTAGCAGTGACCAGCCACACGAGTACCTTGAGCACCACACTGTGTCGCTCGACGACGCATCTGCACTTCTATGCTGCTTCTGGTGGCGATGTCGATAGCAGTACTTCGAGCTTCGTAGTTCGTCTTGCGTCGACGTCCGCGTGCACGGCGCGCCATTCACGTCCACGCCATGGCAGCGCACGGCACGATCTCGCTGAACGGGTGTCGTTGCCAAACTAGAGAGGAGACTCATTTGTGCTTCATACTCATTCGAGTCACTGAGCTCTGCTTCGGCATCTTCGTCGACGTCGTAGAGCCACGGCGCGTCGTGATCCATTTCCGCACTGAAACTTTGTTAGAACAGCAAGTGTATCTATTCCATTTTCAACCAATCACAGACATCTACAATAATTTTCATCCAATCAAAGATGGATTCAGATTGCGACAGCAAAAAAAAGATCGAGCTCGTTTTCCCCCTCCATACTTTTTGTATGGCGAGTTCCTATTTGAACGAAAACACATTCTCGAAGACGAAAGCGTCGACGACGACACCAGGAGCAAGAAGACGAAGAGGAGATGGCGGCCGCAGCAAAGTTCAGAGACCTCTCGGACGCGTTCAGCCGCTCCGAGTGCTACTGCCTCAACGAGAACCCGAACCACCCGTTCGGCAACCTTTTCATCGGCGACGCCACGCTGCAGCTCAAGTCGGACGCCGACGGTATGTGCGCAACGCAACGCGAATGACATCTTTTTCTGCTGCTTGGTTTGGCTGCTTTGGCTGCTCGCTTGCTGTGTGTGACTGATACGCGTATGATATGTTGTTGCTTTGGTTGTTGTTGCTGCTGCTGTGTGGATTAGAGCAATTGATTCTGCACATTGAGTTCCAAGACGCCGTGAAGATCCACTCGATCAACATCGTCGCCCCCGTTGGAGGTAACACCTTCGATTACCTGGTTGTCTGCCCACGAACGCTATGAGCATGGTATCGCTAAGAATTGCTCTCGTTGTGTATCGCTGCGTATGATAGAAAACGCGCCGCGAGTACTCAAGCTGTTTGCGAACCGCACGAGCCTCGGGTTCTCGGACGCCGGGGACATCGAGCCCACGCAGACAATAGAGCTGACCGACGACGACTTCGAGTCGAGCAAAGAGATCGAGCTGCGCTTCGTCAAGTTCCAGCGCGTCAAGAGCGTCACTGTGAGTGTTTGTATAATCACTATTGATGACCCTCGTCCAATTGTTATGCTCACTGGTCACGGCTTTCATTTTTCGCTGTGTAGCTCTTCGTGGAGGAGAACAATGGCGCAGACGAGACCATCATCTCGAGCCTCAAGTTCATTGGTACGTACAGAAAATCTTTCCTACTATTAACATTGACCGAGCACCATCATGTAACAACTTTGCGTGTGTCTGGTATGTTTCTTGACAACAACAGGAGAGCGAATCGCCGGCACCAACATGAACGAGCTGAAAAAGATCAGCGACGAATAAAGTCTCCAGCTCACATGCAGCACATGAAATTGCGTCGCCTGCAACGTATCAGAGACACGAGAAGATCAAGTTTGTGTCCGTCCGTTGACCTCGTAGTAGTGAACACATGGCGCCGCCACACAATCAATCCGAGCTCATAATCCTGCTTGCTTTGCCTTTTACACACTCTCTTCCAACCCCTTACTTTCAAAACTGGAGTCGAGGCTTCCTTTCCTTTCTACACGTCGAAGCGGTCGTTCGGCAGCACCTTGCTCTTGTTGCCGCCGTAGGTCAAGTGGAAGGGCTTCTTGGGCGCCTTTTCGAGCGCCGTGAGCTTCGGCAGCAGATCCTCTTTGCTGCGTGGGACGCCACGCTTCTTGAGCGGGTTGTTCCAGTCGTCGAGGTAGTCGAGGCCGGCGTTGATCCCCGGCTGGTTGAGCTTCTTGGCTTCGTCTCGCGCCGCATTGTGCACCGTCTGGAAATCCGTGGCGCTCAGGCGGCGCAGCTTGTCGTACTTCTTCTGTGTGCGCACTTGCTTTAGGTCCGCACCATACACCGAGGCTGCCTGAATCGTGGCCTTGTTCGACGGCGGGTACGGCTTGAGCGTCGTCGGGGGCTTCATGGTCGCGAGCTGGTTCGCCACAAGTGTGCGCGTGTTTTCGCGGATGTGAACCTCCACGGGCACGCCAAAGGACGTGACCGGTCCCGAGGGCTGCATCGGGGCGTTGTACACGCCCGAGATCGCGCGCGTGCTCACGAGGTGGTGCAGATTTTGTGTCACTTCGAGCAGCTCCTTCTGTGCTGCCTCTTCAACCGCTCGCTGCTCGTCCTGTTGGATTATAAGCACATCATACGAGTCAGTATCGCCAAATCAACGAGTTCTATTGTACACATGGTAACTCACAAGCTGCTGCTGCCGGAGGTTCTCGGCCAGAAGTCTCCGCATCTCCTCGCCCTTAGTCGCGATCTCAGTCACGTACGCCTTGCGGATCCGAAAGTCGAGCTTCGTGCGCCGACTATGCATGCCACGCAGCGACTTTTGGATGACCAGGGCGTAGTAATGGAAGATGCACTCGCGCTTGAGCAGCCGGTCGTGCTCGCGCAGGCGGCAATATCGTCGACGCGCAAGGTGCCCTCGGTACACGCGCGCGATCACGATCTCCGCATTTCTGCCGTTGCGATACATAGCGCCGTCGTATCAATAAGGTTGGAAGCACGTGAGATAGGGTGCTAGACGACAGATGGCACGAACCTCTTTGCTGTGACTGTCGCGCGCACGAACTGCCCACGGAAGAGCCGCTGGATGTCGATCGCGGCGTGCCGCTCACGTGCTTCATTCGCTTTTGCGTCGCTGTTCCGTCACAATAGAACACGCACATATACACATATCCGTCAGTATCCTTATTTCTCTCACATAACTCGCACCCTTCATATACATACTCTAGCAACTGCTGTAGCAATGTCAGCGTCGATCGCCGGGTCGTCCAGCAGTCGTGGAACAGCGCCATTTGTTGCCGGCTGCACCCAGCTACACCCCTCCTACGCTGACTATCGGGACAAGTCGTGGGCACGGGCAATAGCGATGCGTGTGGTAGCTTTAGGCGTCCGTGAACTGAGCGTGACGCTGTCGTTACTATCTGCCGCGCCCCATATTTTCCATGCGCGTGTGTGAAGAGGCATGCCACTTCGCGCGTTCAAAATAGCTCTTCAACTCGCTCTCTTTTCTATTTGATTGGCCAAAATTCAGAATTACTTACACACTGATTGGCTGAAAACTTGACGTAATCCACGTTTTTGTTGAAGTGATTTTGGCTACGAAAGTAAACAGTAGTCAAAATAGAGTACCAGGTAGTCATCCGACCACCGCCAACATTGCGCGCAGCCCAGTTCAGCTCAAGCAAATCGAAACGACGAGCAGGCACAGCCAGCATCGAGAAAGAGCACTCTGTTGCGCTGCATAGAGAGCGCCGACGAGACTTGATTCGCCCACGGCAGCTTCACGTAAACACAGCAGACATCCATAGCCATGCAGCACCAGTCGTCAAGTGACGCTGTCCCCACGCACGCGCGCCCCATGACGACGTCCGCCGAGGCGTCCAACTTTAGCGACACGGACGACGAGAGCTACCTGAACCGCGACTCCACTGGCTCCGGCGGCGGCATGCACAGCGCGCAGCAGCGGAGCAGCGACGACGGCAGCGCGGGCTTTGAGGTGAACGACGTGGACCCGGACGCGCAGATCGAGGCGCTCGACGAGGACATCATCTTTGGCACGTCGACCTCGGGTTTGCTGAGCGAAAACGAGCGCGCTGTGAAGCTCACGATGCAGCTGATCCGCGAGAGCGTGCGCACCGCCGCGGCCGGCGAGCGCCAGAGCGAGTACGACACGGGTGACGAGAGTGACGACCCAGACTCGCTCGATTCGAGACGCGCGCAGCAATCGCAGCAGCAACAACAGATGCCCGAGGAGCAGGAGATTGACGCGCTGCTGCAGAAGAAGACGCTGCGCTTGGACTGGCTCAACATTGGCAAAATCGAGAACCTCGACGCGTTCACGCACGTGCAGGAGCTCTATCTGCAGCACAACCTGCTGCGCGCGATCGAGAACCTGGACAACCACGAGCATCTCTCGTTCCTGGCGCTCGGTGGCAACCGCATCGAGAAGGTCGAAGGGCTGCGTCACCTGAAGAATGTACGTAGCCATATGGACGGTTTGCAAATGGCTGTGCTGTATGCACTAACACGTTGTCATTGGGTTCTGTCTGCATGTATGTGCGATCAGCTCAAGTTCCTGGACCTGTCCAACAACTGCATCGAAGACTTTGACATCCGTAAGTCCATACTCTGTGATCTACATCGTGCCTCACTGCGAATGAATAGGATATAATATTTTAACTGCTATGTGTCTGCTTTTGTTATTGTCATAGACGAATTCCCAGAGTCGCTCATGATCCTGCGACTCGCGGGCAACCCGTTCATCCGCCACATGCCGTCCTACGTGCACCTGTTCTTCGAGCGACTGTCAAACTTGGTGCAGGTGGACCACTTTCGACGTGCACAAACGCTCTCCTACGATGATGAAGAGACCGAAAACAAGAGTGGCGGGACTGGCGAGCCGCGCAGTGGACGGGCGACATCGCTCTCCTCGGCCGTGTACTCGCCACGAAGCCGCTACGTGGAACTGGAGATGGAGGTCGAGCTGAGCCAGAACCTGTTAGCGTTGTCGTCGCCTTCAGGTTCGTCATTAACAGGCGCACGGCCCAGCGAAGTGGACAGCGAGATCGACGTGCTGCTCGACGATTTTGACCTATCGGTGTACGAGGAGCAGCGGTCACAGCGCATGCAGAACTGGAAGCAGCAGCTCAAAAACATCGAGACGCGCAAGGCGGAGCTGGGCGTCGGCGATGGTAGCGCAGCCGCTGCGTCGCTGCATTTAAAGACGCTCGAGCGCGCGCGCGTCGCGACAAAGACGGCGATTGCGGACTCGATCTCCCACTTCCAGCAGGTGCGTGGACAATGTTGAAATGACTGGACTGTGGAGATTATGAGCCTAACCTTTGCTGTATGTGAATATGGCTGTAGATGGAGCTCGAGCACAAAGAGTGGCAAGAGAACCAGCAGCAACAACAGCAGACGTCGCCAGCACGCTAGCCAAAGGTGGATACAATTACGTCCACCTCAAGTGGTCAAAGCTGGTGAGAACGACACTTTCCTGGTGCATAAAAGAGCGCGGCTTTGCTACTGAGATCGTGCGTGTGGTGCGTTTGGGTATTGTGAATATGCTTGAGTTGGGAACTTTGAGAAATTAGATAAACCGTTATTCATATAGGCAGAAGAAAGCAACGTGTATCAAGAATTCTCCTATCGCTCAAATCCCAAGCAGCGGGCGGCGATGCAGCATCGAGGCGCTCATGTCCGTGACGTCCTGGTAGTAGTTGCGCATGCGCGCGCGGATGCCGTTCATCGAGCGCTTGTGGCTCGTGCTGCTGCTGGTGGTGGTAGTGGCGATTGCGCTGCGCTTCATGACCGCCGCTGGGGCTTTAGTGACAGGCTTCGACTCAGTCTTCTCGTCCTCGTTCTTCTTTGACTTCTTGCTGCTGGCGTCATGCAGGCTCTTCTTGCGGTGCAGCTGCCGGTCGAGCAGGTACACGACAAGGAAACATGCGGCGAAGGTGATCCAGAGCGACGCGAAGAAGAGGTTAAGGCCACACATCCCTGCGATGCAGAGCTTGCCGTTACCACCGCCACGCTTTGCAGTTGCAGCCATGGGCGTCTTCACTGGCGCCTGGAGCTTGACCTCATCAGGGATGACGAAGTCCTTGGCCGTGTCGTCCGATGATGAAGAGCCAAAGACCCGCATGACTGCGGCCGAGATCCTGTGGACGACTGATTTATAGTCTGAAGTGGCGGGCACCCCTGGGGCTTCTGGAACCATCTCCTCGTCGAGCTCGTCGCCTTGGACGCCGTGGTGGTACCTCTCGGTGTAGTAGCGTTCGCTCATGAGAATTTGCTCGGCTGTTGCTGGTTGCGAGCGCTGGACGTGGGCGTCGTGGCGGAACGCGCGTGCCTCGACCTGCTGGACGCCGCTGCTGATGACTGCGAGCGTGAAGCACGCTGCCACGACCGCGAACGTCACGGACTTGCTCACGCACTTCATCGTTGGACTGGAGCCGCTTTGTAGACAGCTTGCAATGGCGAGGTTTATTTGCAAGGTGCAGGCAAATTCGATATTGAGATGAGCTTTTGGCTCCATCCTTACCAAGAAGAAGGACAGGAAGCAGCAGCATCTTCATGGTGAAAAGTGGCTCGAGAGCCTAATTCAGGAGAGCGTTTCGATCCATGTCGTTGCTCTGGTCGGATCAGAAATTGGACTCGACGACACCGTGCGGGAGCACGAGCTTCTGCTAACAGGGGCGATCTCAAATGGCATAGTGTATGGTGTGTGTATGCGGGGGCAATGGAGGACAGCAGATTCAGACAGAGCACGATAAAAAATAGGCGTGTGTCTGATCTTGATAATATCAGAGCCAGAAAACAAAAAGTATCTTTGGCGTGGCCCATGCACATCAGAATATGAGGCTCCTGGATGGAGGAGCTCGTCTCGACAGAAATAGCCGCCGAGGACCGTTCTGGTGGCTCAGTTTCACCATACGCTTGGTCTCCTCGTCCACGCGCGCGTGCTACCATCGGGGCAGCCTATCTCGATTTGGTCCATGGAGTCGTTGGATGCCAACTGGAGCGGCGTTGAGCGGGAGTACAACGGATCCATTCATCGTAGTTGAGACTGGGTTTGCTGTGGCAAGTTCTTCAAACGTATCTTGGAAGACCGGGACGAACTCGTCTGCGTGGTGAACTAGGATGTCCTCGCCGTTCGTATCGTGAGCTCGACTCGAGTAGTTATAGGATCCCTGGAGTAGTATCTCTCCATCAATGATAGCAAACTGACACAGACAAGATCAGACTTTACCCTCGAACAAATAAGCAAGACGTCCAAAGCACTTCATACCTTGTGATGCAGGTACAGGCATAATTCTCATTACTAAACACCATTCACAATTAATACCCCTATTAAGTCGATGAAATTGTTTTGTATCGTTTTTGGCGAGATTTAAGCAAAATTGGTTACTCGCACCAACCATTTCAAACGACCAAAGAAGGC
>JAADXK010001051.1:0-11797 GCA_023337805.1 Globisporangium barbulae | reverse complement strand
CGCGAATGAGCGTGAAAGCAACGCACTGAAGGCTCCAGTGCCTAGCTACGTGACGCTAATGCCCGGAGATCACACGACGATCCGCAATCGCGCGCACTACAAGCAGATCTACGGCGAGATCGCGCGCGTGTTCGTCAGCAGTAGCAATAGTGGGCAGTAGAAAAACGAGTCTCATAGAGAAATCGAGTTTGTATCCAACCCTACAAATGGTACTTTTAGTAAGCTCTGGTCTTGTTGTAGCCTCTATGACCATGCTCTCTATCCAATGAATGCTATTGCTGCGTGTTCAGGCGTGATAGCTTTTCAGCCAGGCGTGGACCCCACTTCGCTGCAATCGCCTTCACCGAGAACGTCTCGCGCTGGTTTTAACAAACACTGCAGAAGGATCGGGCTGTCACCAGTGTTGCTGGTCTCACAGTAGAAGACCTTCTCCAGCACCTTAAGCTTGGAACTCTTGACTGAATAATAATCTAACACATAGAGCCTCAGAGCCTTCGATCAGCCGGCCATTGTGAGCAACCGGGTCGAAGGCTCGCCCAATTACCTCAGGCTCGTGGTGACCGTGGTGGAGAGCCAACAAAGTGGCATCTGAGACCACACGCCACAGCAATGAATGAGTGGCTCGTGGGAGATTTCTTCCGCGATACTGTACTTCGAGCGAGGTGGTATTCGAGAATGGGAATGGGATTTGGAAGAGCCAGCGAGTATGAGCATGGACATGAGCGCCGTCCGTCCTTCACGGCGGACGATGACGGCTTGCTGCAAACTCGCCCCAGTGGATGACCATGGTGGAATTTCTCGATAATGTCAATGCTGGCTCATACATACGACCACATCAACAGCCACACGCCACTCGACCGAATCGAACTCCCTTCGACACCTTTGTTGCCATCCCCCATCTAGAGCACCACCGCACATTATGAAAGACCTCCTCGTAATCCAAGAGCTCCCGAATGCAGCGCATCTTCCTTCTTTCACGTACGACTGTCTTGCTCATTTTCACTTGCTTTCACTATGCGTCATTCCGATTCTGAGGGCGGACTCACCTCGCACAGTCAGTTCCCACCCCCACTGGCCCTTCTTTTTGCGCTTCCAAACAAGAGGGGGTACAATTCCAATTTCCCATACAAACATGCCGTCAGCCCGTTCAAATGGCGGCATGTCGTGCAATCGCCAAACCGGACGGACGCAGTGACACCGCCGCCGCCGGGCCTTCCACCTGGACGCCGCAATACAAGAGAAGACGAGCGCCACACAGAGCAGCAAGACAGCAGGCAACGAGCTACACGTGTGGCTCTGTGTTGATCTGTATTAAGCGTCGCCGAACGCCCGTCGAACGCGCGCGGAAGCAGGAACACACGCTGAACGCACGACGCGTCTCATCACGACGCGCTTGCGCTCTTAATTAGCGATCGCAGCAGCAATCACAAGCAGCAACAGCAGCCGCGAGAGAGAGTGGACAGGCGCCGGCGTCAGTGTTGCTCCTTATCAGTTCGAGCGATCGACTGACTGACCACACGACTCGCCCAAGCAGAGTGAGGTGAGCGAGTGCGCCACCCAACGTCCGCGCGCAGGACGTATTTCCCCACCAGCTGTACCAACAGCTACACAGCAGAGAGAGAACAGAGGGAGAGAACAGAGGTGATGGAGAGAACGACAGCGGTCGTGCGTAGCACGCGCAGTGCGAATTTCTACGAGATCCCGGTCGTGTCGCCCACAGGCTCGAGCGCGTCGTCGTCCAACCAGCCATCGTTCGCGTCTACGTGGGGGCCGTCCACGTCGACATCCATATCGTCCATGTCATCCAAGCACCGCATTACCAACCCGAACGTGGACCTGAACGCGTCGTTCCACAGCAGCCGCACGCCTTTTGGACAGCAGCGCTCTGACAGCGGTGGCAGCATTCGCGGCCGCGGCGCAGTGAACGCGGACGAGCCGCAGTTCCAGCCGGCGTTCGCTTTCGACGTGAACGAGCTCGTGTCGTCACTGCGCCGCTCGGCGTCGTCGTCGTCGCTGGCGGCCATGGGCAACTCGTCGGCGCTCAAGCGGTCTGAGTCGAGCCACTCGTGGCAGAGCAAGTCCATGCCGCTGCACAGCCAGAGCCAGCAGAATAGCAGCAGCAACCAGATCCAGTACACGGAGCAGTTCCTCACGCCGCAATCCAGCGATTCCAGAATACAGGTCGTGCCGGTGGATCCGGTGCTGACGCGGCGCGGCCGGCGCGACGCACTTTCAGGCGGCGAGAACTCGCGCTCGCAGGTGCACGGCAACCAGAATAGCATCATCAACTACAACATGAACCGGCGAAAGAAGAAGCCGATCGTGGGAATGCCCACGGATTCGTCTTTTTCCTCGACAGTGCCACCACCATCGCCCTCGACATATCCATATTCACCCGCAGCATCTCCAGCAACGCCCGTGCCACCGACACCGCCGCCGCTGTACCGGACGACTAGTAGCAACAACAACAACAACAACAGACGCAACCGCACACCGTCGCCGCCGCCGACCCCCGAGTTCCGCCCGACGACGACGATCACGACGCCCAACGGCATCGAGTACACGACCGAGGTCGCCACGCGCACCACGCGCGTCACGTCATTCTACGAAGAAGCCTTCACGTTCTAACAGCCCAACGAGGCAGGCGCTGCTATCTATCACTACCAAGAAGAGGGAACGTCTCGATGAGCCAGACACCACCACCACCACAAGCAAAGCAATAGGCAAGCGCGTCACCACCGCCATCATCTCTATGTGAGTACAGTTCCTTCCATCCACCACTCTGTGTTCCCATACGTCGAGCTCTCTCTCATGCCATTGCGCCATTGAGTTCTTCATAAAAGCAACTGAGCTGCTCGCTCATTGAAGGACCGACACTCCGACCGACAGCCCAGACGTTTCATCGCTTTCTCCCCTTTCCCCCTTCGAAGGACATGCGCATTAGGCAACCAACGCTATCTTTAGCCAGCTTTCAATAGAGAGCTCCATTTCAGCTCAACATTTCAACACTGCGGCAGAGAAGGGATCAATTGAGTCACACATACACACACGAGAAGCGCACCAGGAGAACAATCAAGACGCCGGCATATCCGCATCAACCCACACTAACATAGACAGACCGCCATACGTATTCACATCATGGGCCAGGGCCAGAGCTCCATCCCGGACGACGAGCTGCGCGTGCTGCTGGAGCTGTACGAGGCGCTCGACGGCGATCGCTGGCGCCGCCGCGACGGCTGGAAGCAGCCGACGGCGGACCCGGAGACCTGGTACGGCGTCGAGGTGTTGATGGGCCACGTCGCCGCGATCGAGCTACCGGCGAACGAGCTCAGCGGCGTGATCCCGAACTCGATCCAGCAGCTTGTGTACCTGCGCGTGCTCGACCTGTCCAAGAACAAGCTGCGGGGTGAGTGAGATGTGTGTGTGCGTACGACGCGAGCTGTTGAGTATTGCATTGACAACGAGTGCTCTTGTGTATGTTTGCTGGCTGTGCTGCGATTTACAGGAGAGATACCGGAAGGATTAGGACGCATTTCTGGACTGCGACAATTAGACCTGAGCTGCAACGACCTCACTGGTGTGTGTGTGTGCATTGACGATCTGCGATTCCTTGCATTGCGTGTATTGTTCACTGACGGCTCACGTGTTGTGTCTCTTTTTTCTGCAACTTCGTGTGTCATCTGCAGGGTCGATTCCGCGATCACTGTGCGATTGTCAACGCCTGCAAGAGCTGCAACTGTATCAGAACTCACTCATAGGTAAGTCAGTCTTTGCAGTCTTGCAATGTCGCGTTGGTTCATCTTGCCACACGTATCCACCATTGCTGTGTGTGAATATGCGTTTGCTTGAGCAGGAGAAATTCCGTACGAGATCGGCAGCCTCCAGCTGCTGCGCACGCTGCAGCTCCAGCATAACAACCTCACGGGGGAGATCCCTGAGTCCGTGTGCGAGATGAAGAAGCTGCACAAGCTCAGTCTGCGCGGCAACTGCATGTCGGGCCCGATCCCGCGCGCCATCGGCCGCATGACCTCGCTCGTCTTCCTCTCACTGCGCAACAACGAGTTCTCCGGTGCGCACTTTTCCTTTCTCTTGGACACGCTTGCCTCACAATCCATTAGGCACCAGCTCAGTGTGATACTCTTTATTTCACCACCAGGTCCGATTCCCGACTCGATCGGCAATTGCAAGGCGCTCGAGTTCCTCAACCTGTCGAGCAACCATCTCTCGGGCGCCATTCCGGAGAGCCTGAGCGAATTAGAAGACCTAGAATATTTATACCTCTTTGATAACGTGCTCGAGGGCCGCGTACCCGGGAGCATCTCGCGGCTCAAGTACCTCAAAGAGTCGGACTTTCGCGACAATCGGCTGCGCGGCGAGCTGCCCAACTTCCTCGACGGCTGCTCGAGCCTCGACGCCGTCATGACCAAGTGGAAGAACCGCAAAGGTGAGTTAGTAGGCCTCAATGATCGCCTAGTTCGTTGTGTGAGCTCACGAGTGTGGAATGACTCTTGCGCGTGAACAGCCAACTACAAGCACTCGATCCTCGGCGATCCGATCCCAGGAGCGAGCGAGCCGGGCACGTGCGCGTCGCCGAACGCCTCGCAGCTGTTCCTGCGCAACCTCGAGCCAAAGCCCGAGAACTCGTCCGCGCTGTTCTTCCACCCGACACTGGACCAGAAGAACGACTCGGGACTTGAGGACGACTTAAATGGGTCGAACCAGCTTGTGCACGAGTTTGCGCGGAAAGTAGCACACCGGGAGCCGCAACAGCAGCAACCGCACGACCGAGACTTGTTCCTGCCCGTCTCAGCAAATTGATCCCCGAAGGTTGGCGAAATTCACTAGCAAGCACTGTATAAAGGAATGCAAATACGAACATCACGAACGGTGGAGAGGCATCGCCTGAATCATATACACCAACCAATCAAAATTGATACACAGAGGGTTTACCAACACTTTATCACCTTGCGCCGCTTTCACTGGTGGTCGTCACGAGCGCAGCAAATGTCGACAGATCCAGCAGCGCTGCATCCTTGCGAGGACCAGTGAAAGTGCCTCCACCCAGCAGGAAGATCTCGAGCTTATCAGTGAGGATGCTCGAATGCCACGCACGCGCAGCAAGCTTGGCTTTCTCAGGAATTGGGACGTGGAACCATTCCCGTGACACTATGGATTCAACAACAACAGGGAAATGGTTAGCTCTCCAACACCTGTTCAAAAGGCTGGTGATAGCTTCCTTACCTGTGTCCAGCATATACACGTCCGAGTCTTCTACGTCTTGCATCCGCCCACCAACCACAAACATACAGGAGCCAACCATGTGTGCCGTGTGGTACGAGCGCGGGGGTGGGATCTCGCCGATGCACTTCAATTCTTGCCATTGACGACTCTCAGTGTCAAAGATCCAAGTGTCGTTCATCTTCTCGTCGTTCTGCTGCCCATTCCCGCCAAACAGGATCAAGTTAAAGACTGGTCCGCTGTCTTGCTGATCCCCATCAACACCCGTGGGTAGTGTACACATGGTGTGACCATCGCGAGGAGACGGTAATGGTCCTGCTTGTATCACTTCTTCCCACGTGCACCTGACTTCTTGACCTTCTTCTCTATCATCATCAGCTTTGCTCGAGCGGAGGATGAACATGCTCTGGCTGACCCCAGGCTTCGTTCGGCCACCAAATATGAAGGTCTCACTTTCCGCCTCGCGTTCGATGCTCACAGCTGAATGCCCAGAACGAGGATCCGGAGATTTCCCTTCAATCCGCTGAGGCTGGGACCACTGGAGACGATTGTTGCCAGCCGGACAGAGCAAATAAATGCTCGGATCTTCTCCCTGGGATGACACACCGCCGTATACGAGCATGGTCGAAGTGGTGTTGTCGATACAGGAGATTGAATGCCAAGCTCGAGGAGTCGGTGGAGATCCACTCGTGGTAACCACGTCCCAGCTGTAGTCCCGCCGATCCAACGCGTACACTTGCGCCTTCTGGTCGCGCACTGATCGCCCGCCATACAAGTAGATCTTCCCACCAGCTCCTTGATACAGAGTGTGTCCGTTCAGCGCTGGCGGCGCTGGGTTTCCCTTAACAGCGACAGTCTTCCACCCATCACGGATAGCTGCAGCTAGAGCGGCTGTGATACACGTGCGTCTGTCCACGTTCAGCGAGCCATTGTGAGCTGAATGAAGAAGACTCGCGATCTTTGACAGCTTGGTCACACACTCTTTGCTGTGCGGCTCGAACGACAGCGCTGAAATCAGGTCTTGCACTGCTTCTCGGTACTCCCCAAGTTCAATGCGCGCTGTAGCTCTGCGCATGAATGGCTACGACCATACCGTTAGTAGTGTTCAGCATTTTTGCTGTTCCTTGTAGAGACCTACCTTGATCGAAGGAGTGATGTCGATCGCCTGTGAGCAATCCTCAATTGCATTCCGGTAATCATGAAGCTGTGGAGGATCAATCACATACACGAATAAGCTCTTTTCATAATCGATAGCACGTTCCCGCCTGATACAATAGAAGCACAGTGATGTACATGCACATTCTATACCTTTAGGTACGCCGCTGCACGATTCGAGAGACACACTGCGTTCTGCGGATCAGTGTCAATAGCACTGCCCCAATCACGATAACAAACACGTGTCAGTCACTGAAACAACGACGACCTCACATACAGCAGCAAGCTGCTGGCGGTCATTGAGAAAATAAACAGCGCTGCTCTCCATGACTACTTACGCAGAGTACACTTCAACAGCAACCGCGAACTGTTTATTGCGGAAACACTCGTTCCCGCGATGTTTCGCCTGCTCCACCTGCAGCTGCGCGGCCTCCGAGAGCGACGGCGTCTGCTGCTGCTGTTGCTGTGTCTGCAGAAGCTGCGCGTGGCCGCTGGCGCCGAGGAGCTGCCGCACTTGTTCGGGCGTCAACTGCGCTAACTGCTGCTGCAGGTTCTCCATTTTCGCTTCGAGTGAAACAACAGATTCGCACCAGATTGTGTCTCACTTGAATGTTGCAGCAGTAAGATGAAGTGAACTTGCTAAATCGATTGAGGTTGCACGAATGTTGCTCGAGCGCCTTCTTAATTTCCTTCTTGTTCTCTCGTTCTTTCTCTCGTCAAGATCATTTCCGCATTCTCCGTCGGTCGTTGAAGCCAAAGCAACGAACGCAGCACACGAGTAGCTCTCTCTCTCTCGCTGTAAGAACCAAGAAGAGATGGAGGTCGCGTGGAGTGGCTTCAGGAACGTGTATCCGTACTCTTCGTCGCGCTACGAGAGCGTGCGCGGCGACGACGAGGTCGAGAAGCTCAAGCAGCCGCTAATCGGTCACGACAAGTACGATCCGGCGGACGACGACGAGTACGACAACGCGCTGGAGGACGAAGAAGTGGGGCTGCTGTTCAGCAGCTGTGACGCCTACGATCACGACCAGATCAAGTACGCGAACGCACAGACGACGTACAAGCAGCAGCAGAGCGCGTATGGCGGTGGGTTCATGGCGAGCGTCGAGCCCAAGTTCCTGCGCTCGATCAGCAAGCTCACCGAGCTCGCGGCGTCCGCGTTCAAGGCATCGCCGCTGTCTTCACTCGCGACGCCGAAAGCAAGGGAAAAGGATGATTACTATGGTGCAAGGAACTCCGCTGGCATGATCAGCAGCATCCGGTCGGTGGTGCGAACGAGACGGAAAACCGAGACCACAGAGGACATCACAGAAAAGGCGCTCGCGCGGATTGCGATGCTCACGATCGCATGTACAGTACTGCTGCTGCTCGGGATCTCCGTGCATGCGTCATAATGCACCGAGAGCCAAGAAATACTGCTGCAACGCGAACATGAAGACCAACATGTAGACGAGAGCATTAAAACAAGCAACATCATCCAGACCGACGTATACGCAAGCTTTCAAGACGAAGCACATCTACAGTGCGTTCTGGAGGAGCACAACAGCGACCGATAGAAAAATCGCACGCACAGGCAAAACAAAACGCGACCGGGAATGCCCATCCACAGTTCAGTAAGAAATGAATGTACTCTATCTTCTTTACTTTGTGCCGATTTCTCTTGATCGTGCATGTCCTGGAATCATGAAGTTCTTCACTCACACTCTAATGATAACCTATAGAGTGTCATATTCAGCTATAGCCTTGTGCTGGATGTTAGGGCTTGACCATCCACAATTGTGTGGGCTCGCTATACGCGAAATGTTAAAAACTGCGATCCCACTTCAAGCCTATCTCCTCGTCGATTTCGATTTCGTGAGGCTCGATGTACGAAATGCGCTCGGACAAAGGTCAGCAAGCGGACAAGACACGCACTTCGGATTCACAGCAGTGCAGACTTTCTGCCCAAAGCCGACAACAGCGAGCGAGAACTTGCCCCAGTGCTCACGCGGGATCCAGCCTTCCAGCGCTCTCCGTGTGTCTTCTGGAGTCACAATGTCGTCAGGTCCGGATTTCTTCAGAGAGCCTGGGATGCCGTCCGACGTCCAGCCCAGTCGCTGTGCGAGGCGATGCACGTGGGTGTCGACAATGAGCCCATCGACGTGGTTCCATGCCACAAGCAAGACGACCCTCGCGATTTTTGGACCGATACCCGGCAACTTGATCAGTTCGGTGTACGATTGCGGCACGTCGCCGCTGAACTCGTTGTCCAGTGTCTCGGCGATCTGCTTGAGCTGCTGCGCTTTCTTCCGATGAAACCCCACGGGGTTGATCAGAGCGTCGAGCATGTCTTCGCTTGTGAGCCGCACCTTTGCGATCGTCAAACCTTCCGCATCACTGCTGCTGTCGCTGCCCTCTGGGCTCTTCAACTGCTCATGCAGCCGACACATCGCAGCGTGCGTGTACTGATCTTTCGTCTGCGAGCTCAGCAAAGCCCCGACGAGGATGTGGAACCGCTTATTCCGTTCGACTTTCGCATGCGGCGCGACGCAAGCCTGGGTGCCGTACTCATCAATGGGCGTGACCATCGTCTCACGTGCTTTAAACAGGCGCGTCAAAAGCACAAGCCGCCGATCACGCACTTCTTCTTCATCGTCGTTTCTGGCTTCAACCGACGAGACTCGCAGCGGTGCAACATCACTTTTAGACTTCTTGCCGTCATCGCACTCACCATCCTCGCGCTTCAGGAGCTCAATCGCGTTGTCTTGCTGCTCGTGTTGGACCCGCACGAGCTCATCCGCATCCCCATCTCCGCTCTCACTCTTGGTCTGTGGTGTCTGCTGTGCAGCAGATGAGTCGTCTCGTCTTGCGCGCTTGAGCTGTGGCGCCGACGCCACCTCCGAGCGCTTCTCTGTCGCATGCGTCGCGCCAAATGCGAACCGCTTGAACGGGTTACCGCCGCTCATTTGTTTTGGGATTTTTGAGTTTTGAGCAGCGTCACTCACTTGAAAACCCAAGTGAAGTCACATGAAACTGAGGTGCGTCGCAAACCCCACGTGAAAATGGGGAGCCTTTGCTTTTCAATTATTCCGACGCGGCGGTGACTAATCGAACTAACGACTAGCTCGCCTGACTCATCGTGTGTGTGTGTGGTGGTAGATCTGACTAACTGACTGATAGGGAGACAGCAAGAGGGGTAGCTAGCTAGTGAATACTTCATCTCGGAGCACATCACGCTCTCGCGGCAGCAATGACATGACGCTTCGAGGACTCGAAGAAGACAAAAACGCAACCGCAGCTTCGGTTTCTACGAGCGCAGGTGGACCCGGTCGACGTACGCGTGGTAGATCTGGTCGAAGAACTGCGGGTCGTCTAACAAAGAGATCAGCGTCTGCTTCAGCTGCTCCTTGTTCACGGGTGTGGCGACAGGCGCGCTCTCAGCGTTCGTAGGCGAGCTGGACACTGACGAGACCGTGGCGGGGAGCAGCAGCGACGCCGCCGACGACGAGTCGCTCTGTTGCTGCTGGTTGCTCTGCTGTTTCTTTCTCTGGTTGCGTCCTCCTCGGCTACCGCCTGACGATGGAGACGTCTGCTGCGAGCCATTTCGGTTCTGGGAGATCATGCCGAGGATCGCTTCGCCAGCCGCAATCCCGTCTTCTCTAGAAATCGGCTGCATGCCGCTGCTCGCCACTGGCTCCTGCTTCAGCGCTTGCTGCTGCTGAGCTGGACCTGTCGGCGGGAGACCTGCTTTGTTTCCGTTCTTTGGGGATCGCTGCAGAATCATCGTCGGCTGCTGCTGCTGCGTAGGCGTGGTAGCATTCGCTCCAGCAGACTGACGACGTCCATTCGAGTCATCGCGTTTGTTTCTCGATCGTGAGCGCGCGCGAGGCTGCTGCTGCTGTGCCTGAGGAGCAGGTTGCTGCTCCTGTACCTGTTGGACCTGCTGCTGCTGCTCAACCTTCTTCGGTTCTGGCTGAGCCTTTGGCTGCGTCTGTCGACCATTCGCACTGCCGTTCGCAGGAGCAGCCGCACCCGCAGCCTGTGGCTCCTTCAACGACTGCACCACACTGTAGATGTGATATGTGACCAGCCACATTGTCAGTACCAAGCGCTTGCCTATACAGAGAGCAAGCTACATGCGTGTACGTACCGGAGAAGCAGGTTCAGGATCTTCTCGCGATCTTCCTCAGGGAAGAACCAAACGCCATAGATCGCATAGCCGCTTGAGTACGCCTGCATGAATCAACCCACCAGTTGCAGCACGCGCATTAGCACATACCACTCGTAAATATAGATCCAGCTGTGGTGACATAACGCGTGCACGTACCGCATCGGGGCAACGCAGGATCAGGAACGAGTCCACGCTGCTAACGTGCAGGTGCTCGTCGATCGCGAGCGTCATGTTCGTCGTACTCAAGCGGTTGTTCACAAACACCTGGAAGCGCGGCGACGAGAATCTGCCATCATTCACACATGATCAATGTCAGTGCACATCTCTCATCTATCCCCCTTCGCTGCAGTGTATCCACCCATTCGTACCTCTTGACGACGAACAAGCACCCCTCGACCTCCTTGCGCTTCTGTTGAACACAAGACACACATGCGCACAAGACGTCATTCATAGTTAGCACATAGCCGTTCATACACTAAGCCACCACAATCCCAACGACTGTGCCAATAGCAACACCACACACGCGCTCGACGTCCATCAGCACATCCGCAACGCAAGAGAAGCAATCACCCAAACAAAACGCACCCAGCTCTGGTTGTCCTGGTCGAACTCGTACATCACGACGTGGCTCGCGGTGTCGACGATCTCCATGACGTCGCTGTCCTGACGCTTGAGCACCTGCAGGTTCATCGCGTCTGACTGCGCGCGGTCCATTTGCACGGCCGCCATCGTCTCTTTCGTTCTCGCTCGCTTTCTCGGCTTCCGATGGAACAATCGAATGTGTGGCGCCCGCGCGCTTTCCTGGTCGAAATGGAAAGCAACTGCGCTCCTCCGCTAAAGTACGACGGCAACTTGTCCAAATCGCTTATCTATTGGATAAAATAGAGCTAATTAGTCGTTTTGATGGATGCTGATTCGATGAAATTAGCACAAAGGATTGCGCGTCAGTTTGATCACACAAGCCAAAAGGCAATCAAGCTCCATCAAGTCCATCAAGAGGGAAGATGACGTTCCGTTGAAGGCGTCATGCATGCTTGGAAGACGGCGTTAGCTTGTATTGATTTCCATACACAAGCGCACAGTCAACAGCGAGCTCTACTCTATTGCCCACTGCTGCTGACGAACACGCGCGCGATCTCGCCGTAGATCTGCTTGTAGTGCGCGCGATTGCGGATCGTCGTGTGATCTCCGGGCATTAGCGTCACGTAGCTAGGCACTGGAGCCTTCAGTGCGTTGCTTTCACGCTCATTCGCG
>JAADXK010001050.1:0-11800 GCA_023337805.1 Globisporangium barbulae | reverse complement strand
GACCAAGAGCTCCGACTCGTTCGCCATGTGCTCCAAGGCCGCCACGAGCAACCACTACGACCCGCTCTTCGCCTGCGGCCCTAACTCCGAATTCGCCGAGGACGCAAAGTGCACCCCAAAGATTGCGTCGTACGCGTGCTCGCCAGCCAACTACACGGCAAATCCGCTCGTGTGTGAGAAGGGCGACTTATCGGGCAAGTTCGGCGGCTTCAAACTCGACGCGAACAAGACCGTCGTGGGCAAGTGGACGGACGCCAACTACCCGCGCGTGGACGAGAACACGGCGCAGTGGAACATCATTCTGCACGCCGTGTGTGGCAAGAACACGCCGCGCCTTGCCTGCGCGCTCGGCAAGGCCGTGACTCTGCCAGTGCCAATGCCGGCCCCAGCACCGACCACCGCCAAGCCAGTCACCTCAGCGCCGAGCTCGACGACCGTGAAGCCGTCGACGCCAGCCCCGACGACCGCCAAGCCAGTGACGCCAGCGGCGACCAAGGCCCAGTGCTAAGCGCAGTTTTGCGCTTGCAGCTAGAGATGGCAGTAGTCTGTAGCTGGTATTCGAATACTGCAGCGTTCGTTTATCTTCTTTAGCAACAACAGAGTCAAACTCGCGAGTGATCACTTGAAGTCCTGAGGCCATCAGAGTCGTCACGTGTCGAGGACTGGCAATGCAGAACTACCGTAAACACCAAAGCAACTCCATAACAGAAGTGCCGCCTCAATTTCCAAAAATAAACGACAAACATCTCACACAACAGCGTTTTTTGGACAGTTTTGGTCTCTTTGAGAAAATTAATCGAAAATGCAACAAAAAGTCCACATGCTGACTTCATACAACATTAGTTTTCCGTAATCGATTAAAATAGCTGGGTTGCTTTGTTGTCTATGGTTGGCGTTGTTGCAGGACAAAACCGGATACCGGTACGATGAAAAATACCGGTACGTACAATACGCTTTCTTAAAACCGGTTGTAGAAATAGACTACCGGTATTGTAAGAGTATTCGCATCATAATACCGGTATGCTCCTCGTCTTCTCTTCGGCGGTGCTTCCCCCTTTTTCGCTCGCCCCTATAGTGAAAGCAAGTGAAAAACGAGAAACCAGCTTCTTTTCTTGTCGACAGGCGAGCGCGAGCAAGCGAACACGCGCAGATACCAGATCCTCACGACACGCGTGCGCGTGCGAGAGAGCGAGTGAGATAACGAGCGCCACCGCTACCAGCACCAAGAAAGCGGAAGGAACGAAAGCGCCGCCACTAGCGTCTCTCTGCTGCTGCGACGTCTGCTGCTGCCAACCGACGGTACGTACTCGAAGAGCTCCGTTCGCACGAGGGGGGAGATTCGTTTCATGGTCGCCCCGTGCTTTCTGTGGACGTGTGTTTGCATGGTGTAACAATCTATGGAGGAGCGACGCGATAGACGCAATAAGAAGAGTGAGGCTTGCGTGGGGGAGACAGCGTGGGTTCGACGTCGCCGCCCACGTAACGACTTGCGTTGTGGACAAGCTCTTCTTCCTCCTGCGTCCCCTCTGTGTATGTGTGTCCTCCATGCGTGTGTGTGTGTGTATAAGCGCTCTATAGCGCGCGAGTCGCCACGTATATCCCCCGCGTGTGCGCGCTCGCTCTCTCCTGCTAGTATCTATGGGAATGGATCCTCTTTGTTGCGATCGAAATATTGTGTTGACTGTCTCTTTCTCTCTATGGCTGATGACAGACAGGACCTCGCATACGAGCATCAGGTCGCTCGCTCTCTGTGATTGATTGACTGCGCTACACTACGAGACGAGCGAGCGCCCGGAAAAGAGAGCAACTCTCAGCCAGTTAGTCTATGCGCCCAGAATGAGTTCGCATCTGCCTCGAAACACACACGACGACAGCGCGGGGCTCGCGGAGGACGACATCCAGGTCACGTCGCCGACGTCGTACGCGCTGCGCGAGTCGATCCGTCGCTCGTCGTCGTCCAGCTTCGACTTTGGTACGGGGGGTGTCCCACCGCCCGCGCTGCGCACCACCAGCAGCAACGAGCGGCAGTCAAACCGCTTGTCGCGCGGCAGCAGCTTCTTCGCCCGCGCTCCGCCACCGCCGCCGCCGCAGTACCCGCCTCAGGTGGCATCAGGAAGCTTTATCAACGGCATGCAGTCGGCACCGAGCAGCACGAACAACGGCGGCATGGCGCGGCCGTCGTCGAACCCGAGTCTCGCGGCCATGGCCGCACAGGGCGACTACCCGCAGCACGGCAACTCACTCGGCCCCATGTCGTTTGCGACGACGCCCATGGGCGGCTCGTCGAACAATCTCACGGCGTCGTACAACAGCAGCAGCAATGTAACGACAACGAATGGCACGCCGGGCCACCGGCGATCCAGTTCGCGCCGCAGCATCTTCAGCCGCGAGACGTTCATGCTGAGTCGCGAGAAGGAGTCGCCCGCGACGATCCCCGAGGGTGTGCCGCTCGAGATCAAATGCGAGGGTTTTCTGACGAAGCGTGGCCACGTGTTCACGACGTGGAAGACGCGCTACTTTGTGCTGCGCGGTGACACACTCGAGTACTTTTCCGGCGAGGACAAGGGTAAGCGCTACGGCAGCGTCACGGTCGCCAAGGTCGCGCCGTGGTCGGGCGAGGCGCACGGCTTCATGTTCTACACGACCAAGCAGGTGCCGTACTATGTGTACGCGGCGTCTGAGGCCGAGAGGTCTAAGTGGCTGCGCGCGCTCAAGGAGTTCGTCGTGGAGCCCGAAGAAGTGAGCTGCGAAGGGTACCTCACGCGCCGCGGCCACCTGGTTCCGAGCCAGCGGATGGCCTACTACGTGCTCAACGGCACGTCGCTGCGCCACTACGCCGACCAGAGCGCGTATCGCGAGAACGAGTCAGCGGTGGCGGAAGTGGACGTGCGGTCCATCGCGCCGTGGGAGGGCGAACCGAACGGCCTCATGTTCCAGACGTCGACGGGCAACGTGTTCTACGCGAGCGCCGACACGCTCGGCGAGCAGCAGAAGTGGATACAGACGGTCAAGCGCTCGAACGCGACGGCGCCCGAGCCAGTTTCATGCGCCGGGTACCTCACGAAGCAGGGCCACAAGCGAAAGAGCTGGAAGAAGCGCTACTTCATTTTGCGCGGCAACCTCATCGCCTATTATCCGGACTACGACATTGCGAACAGCGCGAAGGGCAAACCGCTGGCGGAAGTCACGGTCGAGGACGTGCAGAAGTGGGATGGTGAGCCTTTTGGGTTCATGTTCATGACGAGCGAACAGGTACCGTACTACGTGTACGCGGACAACGACCGCGAGCGCAACAAGTGGATGAACGCGCTGCGCAAGCTCACGACAGTCGCCGAGGAGCCGACGGTCGAGAAGAAGCGCTGTCCGAACTGTAACGCCGTGCTCACGGGCTCGCGCTTCTGCGGCGCGTGCGGCCATAACCTGCGCGGCACGACGGTCGGCGGCGACCGCTTGGGCAACAACGGCATGGACTACTCGCAGGACGACGCAGAGATGGACGACGACAACGCGTTCGACGAGCTGGAGGCGCTCTCGGAGGGCGCGCGAACGCTGCTGCTCGCGGTCATGCAGACGCCCGAGGGCGTGGACATTGGTGGCGACCGAGACAGCGCGTTCCCGTCACGCGTGATGAAGCCGAAGGTCGAACACTTTCCAGTGCAGCAGAAGCTCGAAGTGCAAATCCCAGCGACCCAAGAAGAGGAAGAGGACAACGAAAAATCGTACAAGCAAGTTGTCGAGCCAACGGTCTCGCCGATTGCCACGCCAGCGTCTCCGGTGCGGCGTCCAACGCCACAGCCCATCGCTGTTTCTGCTATTGAGCAGGATGACGACGATCTTTTGGATTCGCCAGCATCGTCGCCAAGGAAGATGCCGTCTCCACCGACCCCGCCAGCGTCGCGCTCGAAGGGTAAGAACGCGAAGAAGTCGGAACCGGAGCCACGAGGAACGCTCACGCCGAACTTTGCGATCGTCGACGATGGTGAGACGAAGAACTCGAGCTTCCACTCGTTTGGCGGCGACTCGGACGAAGAATCAAAGGCCGACGAGCCGCAGCCGGTGCCTGTTCCAGCGAGAAAGTCGAGTCGTTCGTCGGGCGTGCATATGGCTGGCATGGGACGTCGCAAGACGCTGGGCCAGCTCGCCGCGGAGTCGAGCAGCGATGAGGACGAGGACACGAAGCTGCCGACGAAGCCACCGACCATGGCGTACGCGAAGGGCGAAGAAGAGGACGAGTCCAAACAGGAAGAGGAAACGCCCGGACGCAAGAGCTCAGCGGACTCGCTGGAGCTGGACATGGGCGGCATTGCGCTGCTGGAAGAGGCGACTTCGGAGCGCCCGGACCCGCGTCCGTCGATCCGCATGAGCGAGCGCAGCTCGAAGAAGGACTTGTACCACTACATGGAGCGCGAACTGGACTTCACGGCGCAATTCATTCCGTCTGCGGACGCGCCCGTGCGCTGCCGTTTCTACAGCTCGATGGCGTACGCTAGTGCAAAGAAAGTGATCATGTTCATCTCGGACTCGGGTCCCCTTGGGCTGTGGCGACAGGATTTGACGGACCAGACGACGACGACGGACCACAAGTGGGCGATGGTGCGCTACTTCAGCCGCGCGCAGGAGGAAGGCTACGGCATCATCGTCTGCAATCCGTTCTCGAACTCGGTGGTGGTGTACGAGGCAGGGGGTTTCGAGCGCGTGGTGCCGATCCCGAACTCGTCGACACCCAAGGAGCACGTGCTCTTCGTCTGGGAGCAGTTTGTGTCCAAGTGTAAGGGCCAAGTGTCGATCGTGGCGTTCGCGCGCGGCGGTGCGCTCGTGAAGTCGATTCTCGAGACGCACGAGACGAGCGCGCGCGAGAAGATCCACCGAGTGGCGTTCATCGAGTCGAAGCACGAGATCGATCCGACTGAGAGCTTCGGCATTCGCGAGTTGCTTGGCAGCCGCTCGATCAACTGGGAGGCTTCGTTCGAGCCGCTCGGTGGCCAGATCGTGGACTCGCAGGCGCGCGTTGGCTGCGTGTGCTTGTCGATTGGGTACATGCCTGACAACCGAGTCGAGGCGGACAGCGATCCGCGAACGCTGGAGAAGGCTGAAGATCCTGCGTTTGCGTTCGTGGGCGCAAACCCAGACCGCTCGGGGATGACTGCGGTCGTGCGCCACGTGCGCGCCGAACTGCGAAAGGTGCGCAAAAACGGCAAGACCATCGCTGCGAACAACAAGCAGCGTCGCCACTCGAACATTGTGATCCTGGGCGAGACGGATGCGAACGAGTCGAGTGATCTGTCGACTGGCGATAATGATGAGAAGCCCAGCCCACCAGCGGCTGCTGGGTCCGTGGATGACAAACTTAACAAGCCGAACTATTATCTGCCCAAGCCTATCCCAAAGCCAGCTCGAAGCGCATCGCCCGGCGGCAACAGTAGTACCAGCAGCACGGTGGCGTCTAGTGTATCCAGCCGTGACTCGAGCCGCCAAGCGGTCACGGACAAGGACTTTGAGCTGATGAAGGTGGTGGGCCAGGGAGGCTTCGGCAAGGTGTTTCTGTGCCGCAAGACGACGGCACCGCACAAGGACGAGTGCTACGCGATGAAGGTTTTGAAGAAGCAACACGTGGTGTCGTCGGGGCTCGTGAACACGACCATGGCCGAGCGCCGCATCCTCACGGAGATCTCGCACCCGTTCATCGTGAAGCTCCACTACGCGTTCCAGAGTCAGAGCAAGTTGTATCTGGTGATGGACTATTTGAGCGGCGGGTCGCTGGCGTTCCATCTGCGCCGGCGCCGCAAGTTCCCCGAGGACTGGGCGCGCTTCTACGCGGCCGAAGTGGGCGCCGCCATAGCGCACCTGCACAGCGTCAACATCATCTACCGCGATGCCAAGCTCGAGAACGTGCTCATGGACCACGAGGGCCACGTACGCATCACGGACTTTGGTCTCTCGAAGATCGGCGTCTCAGACTTGAAAGGCGCGACGACGTTCTGCGGCACGGCGGCCTACATCGCGCCGGAGCTGCTTAAGGGCAACGCGTACGGCAAGGCGGCTGACTGGTGGTCCTTCGGCATTTTGCTGTACGAGATGATCGGCGGCAAGCCGCCGTACTACCACCGCAACCGCGACATCATGTTCCAGACGATCCTCAAGCAGGAGTGGGTCACCTTCTCGCCCAACTTCTCGGACGCTGCCATCTCGCTCATCCGTGGGGTAAGATATTTGATTTGTGTGGAATCTTGTTTGTACCTCAGTATGCTAATGTCTTGATTGCCTTATCACGCGTATAGCTGCTGACGCGCGACCCGATGCAGCGCCTGGGCAGCGGTCGCGGCGGCGCTGATGAGGTGCTGAACCACCCGTTCTTCGACGAGATCAACTGGCGGGACCTGCTGGAGAAGAAGGTGGCGCCGCCCTTCAACCCGGGCGTGGGCAAGCTCGACACGCACTACGCGCCGCGCCACAACAACGAGATCACGGCACGCGACCGCGAGGCGAGCATGCTCATGCCAACCAACCCGCGCGGCGGCGCGGCCAACGAGTTCGACGGCTTCAGCTTCGTCGGCCGGCCCTCGTCGCTCTCCATGTCGGGCGTCTAAGTGCAAGAAGCGACAGACGACTGTGAATGCCCACTGACTGACTTGTGTGTGAATTTAAAACGATACCATTAGAAACGTAACGCGAGCGAGCGCGAGAGAGAAAAAACAGAGAATTGGATTGCTTGTGTGTCGCTAGCGCTCTCGTGCCTGTGGTGGTGATGAGCTTGACGAACTGACCGTTTTCGATGCCGCCCAGCTAGGTGCAGGACGTGGCAAAGCACGAGAGGACGCAGTTGTAGAAGACGTGGGACTTGAGGACCCCAGAGCCGTCGCAGTCGCGCATCTCCTCAAAGGGGCCAGTGCATACGTGCGAATCCACGTCCGCCTCAAAGCCCGGATCACATTGCAGAGCCCTGCCGTTTTGCTGAATCGCGATGTTCGAGTTCCCGCAGGCAGAAGACTCGCAAGGCCCCGAACACGTCGCCTGGTACGTGCTCTCGGCGTACTTGCACCTGCGCGTGAGGATCTGCCACTTGGCCTGCGTAGTCAAGTCTAAGACCTGGTTGACCGTGACCACGTGGAAGCCCAGATACACGTCGACGACCGAGTTGAAGAACGCCGAGGACGTTGCCGAGAGCTCGAGCGTGTCCCCAGGTCGCAGGATCACTTCTCGCGCTGTCGCGTCGGCCCAGGCGACACCCGAGCCCAGCACGCGGATCTTGGCGAGATTGTCGTGGAGCGAGCAGCAGCCGGAGCAGCTCGTGTACGTGAACGGCTCGGGGTCGCCATAGAGAGCGTCGATGCGTCCCGTGCCCGAGACGCACTCGGGCGCGCCGATGAGCTTCGCGATGATCGGAATGTCGAAGCCCGTGACTGGAACCTGAATCTGGTACAAGGTTGCGAGGTTCTGGGCGAACGTCTGGGGGATCGTGAACGGAACGATTGGGCGAATGAGTGGAGTGCCGTGCTCGTACATGGCGCCATTCGCGTTCTGGACAAAGTAGCTGGCGCCAGAGCGAGGAGCCACGCTGCTCTTCGGCGTTGAGACGTTGCTGCTCTTTGGGAACTCATAGATGAGATTACCCTGGATCGTGGTCTGCCGAGTACCGACCGTCATGATCGCAGCTGAATGGGCAATACGCCGGCCGAAGTGGTGAACCAGGTTGAACGAGATGTTGGCGTTGCGCGAGTACAGCAGGTGGCTGAGCACGGGATCCCGGAAGGAGTTGCGCTGATACTCTCGTCGCGCAATGATCGCGATA
The DNA here is from genome assembly GCA_023337805.1 of Globisporangium barbulae. Classification (NCBI taxonomy): domain Eukaryota; phylum Oomycota; class Peronosporomycetes; order Pythiales; family Pythiaceae; genus Globisporangium; species Globisporangium barbulae. The sequence goes on along the minus strand of JAADXK010001050.1, from coordinate 4,011 downwards.
CCACTGGAGCCCACGAACGAGATGTTGTTGTTAACGAGCTGCACTCTATCGTTCTCGCCCGAGATCAGGATCGCGTTGCCGCGGATCTTCTCGAATGTACAGTGCTCCACGAGGATATTCTCGACCGTCTCCATGAAGAGCGCGGCGACACGAGCCACTGGCCACAGCGAGCCTGGGATCCGCTCGTCTGCGTGGTACAAGCCATTGGATCGTTAGCGAGGTAAACAAGATCAGCGAGGCAACTGAAGCAAAACAAAGGCACTTACAGACATCCGTGTGAAGCAGCTGCGTGCCCGAGAACGTCAGGTGACGGAAGCGCAGATGCGAGGTCTTGGTCTTCGAGTCGGTCTTGAGGAGCGAAGTGGACGCATGCGCTGCCTGGACGACCGTGTTCTCCCGCGAGCCGCTGACGCGCACTAGCTGCCGCAGAAACGGGATCTCCAGCGTGCTGTTCTTCAGACTGGAGGTGGTCGCTGTTGCCGAGTCGAGTGGGATCACGTACAGGAACTTGGTGGATGGGTCGAAGAACCACTCGCCAGGGGAATCGAGTTCTTCAAACGCGTTCTCGACCCGGAAGACCATTTTGCTCGAGAACTCGGGTCCAGTCTCGAAAATGTCGGACGAGAGCTCGGCGCCGCCAGCGTCCAGTGTGAGCTCGCCCTTTGTGGTATCGAGCGTTCGCAGGGAGTAGAACAAGTTGGCATCGTCCGAGCTGTCGGGGCGCACTTCGACCACCAGATCCTGAACATTCGTCCACTGACCCGCCTTGGCTGCGAAGAGCGTTGGGTCGAACCCCATCGTCTTAACGGGCGTACCCTTGAAGCTCTTGGCTGGAAAGAATGAGCAGTTGAACTCCCCATGGTCCAGCGAAGCGGAAGGCAAAGTAGAGTTCGTCACTTGAGCTCGTACGAGGCAGTCGGGGAATCCGGCGCGAGGGTACTGGACGTCGTCCACGTAGAGCGTCGAGAACGAGAACTTGGTGTCTGGAGAGAACGACGCTGGAAGGAACGGCATGAGATCCGCGCGGAAGACCTTGAGGCCGCTCGCGAGCGTCTGCAGCAGCGTCCAGGATGTGACGGAGTCCGCAGCGATGAATTTCGAGCCTGAGAGCGTCACCTTCTCACAGCCGCGACAGGAGAGCGAGCAGATCTCCACGCAGTCCTCCTCTTTCCGCAAGTCTTTGCCAAATAGGTATGCGAACTGCTTGTAGAACTTCTCCGAGTACACTTTGCGCTCCAGGTGCAGCGCACACGAAGTCATGCAGTCCGTGACACAGGGAGCTAGAAGCGGAGCCGCGTAGCACGTGTGGCCCACGCCGTTCTTGTCCACGCACACGTCGTTGATGTCCATGTTCTTGACCACGGGAGGCGCGATCGGCTTGGTCAACAGCGAGTTACTCGTGACGTTGACCATCATCTGGAGGAACGGGTCCACGGGTCCTGTCCATGCGGTTTTGTCGCCCACGCCATTCCACAGGAGCCGCGGTGGGGTAGCCAGGTTTGCACTGTACGGGAACGTGAGCACCGAGATGGCCGCAGCTTCGACTGCAGGGTCGCAGTAGGCTTGGTAGGTCACGGGCGCCTGCGCCGAGAGCCCTGAGTCCTCGGCTGCAAATTCGAGCGTATCCGTGAGCGTGTACCTCCCAGCGCGCAGGAAGACGTTGATGGGCGAGTTGGCGTTCTCTGGACGCAGCTTCTGCGTCTGCACCTCCTGTTTGGCGCGCGCCAGTGTCTGGAATGGCTGCGAGAAGCTCCCGTTGTTCGCGACGTCGCTGCCTGTGGACGACACGTACAGGTCCACGGGCGCTGCGCCGACTCCACAGCTGAACAATATGAGCACGACGTGGACGCAACATGTGAGCAAGCTTACCACCGGTGAGCTTCGCCGAATTGGAGACCCAAAGGCATGACGCATCTGATCTCTTGGTGAGGGTGACAGCTTCACAAGAGAGACGACGGGCGCTGCGAACAACGTGCGCGTGTGTATTTGGTTTTATTTTCATTCTCATGCAACGCGGCGAACGAAACGGCGTTACCTAAGCCAGCCTGGCAACCGATGAGCCTGCACCGCGACTCTTAAGCAGCCATTCCAAGCGGATAGAGGCGATGGATTCCCACCCTGCGGTTGCCAGTCGTGCCATTTCCCTCTTTTCTCCTTTCTCTCACGAGCCATGAAGCCGAACTATTGCTAGTTGTCGTAGGCGTCGCGCGACTGCGTCTTGGCGAGCGCAAGGATCGTGAAGCGCACTTCGCCTTCGTCGCGAGCCATGAACTCCTGGATCACTCGACACGCGTCCTGCGATAATACACGCGTAGCGAACGAACCACACATACGTCAGTCAATCTCTGTGGCTCTCCTACAAAGTAGAATGAAACAAGAGCTTGCAGCTTGTACCTTGAGCAGGTTCTCTTGTGTCGTGGGGCCGTGGTTGATTGGGAACTTCTTGCGGCCGTCGAGCTCATACAGGTAGCCATCGACGTGACTGCAGCCGCAATGTACAATAAACAACGTCAGCACAACGCAATCTACACCATTCAGCAACAAAACGGGGGCTTGTATCTACCTGAAGCAGATGAAGTGCGTGTTGATCGGGTCGTCCACGCTCTCGAGTTGCTGTCAAAGGCGCAAAAACAGTGATGATTTTAGATGAAAGCAGGACAGCGAACACGCGCAGCAACAACATACGCATACCTCGGACTGCCCAGCATCTGCGGCGCTGCTGTGTGTCTCTTCCAGCTGTGCGAATCCATCCAGACAAGAGACGCCTTTGTGAGTGGAAAGGTTCGTGTCGCCATCATGCCTCTGCGTGCTGCACGCAGCCTCGGATAACTTGGTAAATAATAGCTTTACGCACCTCGTTGTCGTGCTCCAGGTAGTCCGCGATCTCGTCTGGCGTCTTTGTCTCTGTCTTGCTAAACATCTTGCCCAAGTAGCTCTCTGGGTCTGCCATTTACAAACATAATGCGGGGTACATAGCAAACAAATAGTCAGTCGTGTACAGTTTGAATGGGATCAATAGGAGGAAGGACGGAGTCGCAGTGTTGTCACTGGACTGTACCGAGCGTGACGTGCTGGCGCATGTTGCCGATCGCGTGCAGCAGGCCGATGGTGCCACAGGCGTTGCCGACCGTCTGGTGCATGTAGTAGACGGCGTCCGATACGACCTGGCCTTCCGCCAAGATCTTCTCCTCCTGCTGCTTGGCGAACGCCTCGGTCTGCAACCATTTGTGCATGACACATATGCACAGCAAGCACAGTCAGTCAGCCATATAACACCACCAACAGCCAGCTAAGAAGCCACTGAAGGTCAAGAACTACAAGAACGTACGTGCGGCTTGATAGGGAAGAGCATGAGCACGCCGAGCACAGGCGTGGGCACCATGCCGAGCGCCCACTCCTCCGTGCTGAGCACGTCGCAGAAGCTGAAGTCGTGCGTGGGGAAGCCCATCTGCTGCACGTACGTGTTCATCACCGCCGGGTTCGACTCGAGCGGGAACCAGCGCTTGGCGCCCACGTCGCTGCCGTCGTCGCTCATTATTCCGTCCGTCTCGCGGGTTTTGCTAGTCCTGTTTCGAGGTTCAACCCAGAATGAGCGAGAAAGACAAGAGTACGATCCTGAGCTCGTAATTAGTGTGTGCAACATTAGGCTAGCAGATAGGGTCTTCTTTGTGATAGGGTTTTAACGGTTATACCAAAACCAGTCCAATTAATGTAGGTTATTTATCCATGAGAAAAGTAGGAAATTACGGTCACTAGAACCTTACTCTGATAAAACCGTTTCTAATTTTTTGATATTATTTTGTGTCAGACCCATTTTCCAGATACAGCAGCACAAAAAAAAATACATTTTTGCTTGCTTTCCTGTTTGATAATGCTACACTCCTGGCCAAAATTATACGAACACACACATTTTGCCACATAGCTCAACAACTACTGAGAGTTTGGCGATGCGGTTTAGATATGTTATGCGAAACACTGTATTGCACCCCTCTGTGTTGCTAACGATTCATT
>JAADXK010001049.1:0-11812 GCA_023337805.1 Globisporangium barbulae | reverse complement strand
CACTTCACCCGAGCTCAACCGTGTTGGATCTCCAATACGCGGGGATCCCAGTGCATCACATCAACATGTCGTTGATGCACCACAAAGTAAGTTTGCATGAATCGTTTATCTTTCTAACATCAAGTTGCTCTTCTTCATCTGGAAATGACTTGATTTACGTTGTTAAGCGTGCCTCTGCCTCGTGGTGACTGGGTCCCCCTGTATCATTGGTAGCCTACTACTGAAGCTCAAGCTGAGTGCATCCTAGCAGGGATAGGGAAACGTCGCTGATTTTTCGCTTAAGTGCGAAGCGTCTCCGAGTCGTCAGTGCCAAACCCAATGGGAAAAAGCGACCCTGCCAGTACTCGAACCCTCAACGAGGGGACTGATTCGTGGAATTGCAATAGTGCGTTAACCACTGGAGCACCCCGTAGCCCCCGACTATGCCGTGGGTTGCAAACTCGCGATGAAGGTTGACGTGCGGAAATGGGCTCACGATCTGAAGCAATTCAGATTTGAATTGTGAAGGTGAAGTTGAAGTGACCGTCATTCCCACGATTGACCACCAAGTCGTCCCCGCATTTCCGAAATCACCACCAGCAGCAGACCAAGCGAAGCTAAGAACGAAAAGAATAAGGCAACATGGACATGACAGAAGATGGACGCATGAGCGAGGCGTCAAGCGCGCGCAATCGCGGTCGGCACAGATCGATTGCGTCGCCGATTGACGACATGGACGAGATGGCATCCGCCGCAGGACACGGGTCTATCACCAACGGCGTCGGCGTCCGTCCGCAACTAAGGTGCAACGCGTGCTGGGACCCCGTTCTTCCAGATCTGCAGTCAGCGCAGACTTGCTATCGCACAAGTTGCAGCCACTTGTTCTGCGTAAGTGTTGCTTTGCTTTGGTGTCTTGTGATACGATTGGTTTTGTGGCCGGACAACTAAAACCAATGATCTTTTTGTGCAGGAAAAATGCGCGTACAAGCACTTTGGGGCGGGGCGACTTGTGTGTCCGGCGTGTAGAGCAGGTAATGCTAACCCTCCAATGGTTCAGCTATGCGATCACTGAGATCTGACAATTTTCATTTCGAGCAGATTTGAATCAGTCGTAAGAACGAGGTAACCTTCGCGCTTTTGATGGCCAAATTCTTTCCTAACACAATTGTGCACTGGTCTCGCTGTAGTCGACACGGCGGGATCTTAGAAACGTAAGAAAGTGTGACAAGAGTTGATGCGATGGATTGCAGCTTAATTGTACAACTTGATTCACCACAGGACTATCCATGGCGTCGCTGATGCAAAGGTGCGAACATTGACGGCAATTGCGAGAGAGGCAGCATTTACACTTCGAGCGCATACTAACGTGAAATCATGTGGCATGCTTTGATCAGAGAACCGAGGTTTGAGAATTGCGAAGGTCATTGGCAAAGCAATGGGTATACTCACATGGCAGTTCTATAGGCAATCTGGGAGGAGATGATTGCCGATCCGTCAGCGTGTTTCGGTCAGTGCAATCATGCATTGCTAGTGAAGTCTATGAGTAACTACTGACATAGTCCTTCTCTCTTGATCAGAGCACTTCCAGCGATCGCTAAGTAAGTGCATTATATCGCTAGTTCAAAGAGGATCGCGCTTCTGACACAGCTACCTAAACCTTTCCTGCAGATTTCGTCATGGTATGTTGTTACATGGAGTGAGAAAATGCTGGTGGAAAAGAAGACTGAGCTCCTTTTTTCAGTTCCAACTCGCACAAGATTCGTACAGGTGAGTGATTTCGTCGCTAGTAGTCAACCATTTCCACTATGCAAGCTAACCATCTACGATTCACAGACAGGTACAAACCTAAACTGACGTTCTAGCGATCTACACGATGAAAAGAGCGATAACCTTGTGTTTTGTGTCCACGAAGGAGGATATTCGGCGTCAAATGGGTTAGTGATGCTCAAGGTGATTTCTTTCACCTTTTACTCGAACTAATGGGTTTCTATAGCGGAGGAGCAGAAGGCATTCCAGACGCAGCACGGCGAAAAGTACATCCAGCTGAAAACGTACACTGACCAGATCGAGGCTGAACTGCGAGAAGTCAAGTCGAAGATGCAAAATCTCACCACCTCGAACGAAGAGCTGCGCGAAGTAAGATGCGTATTGATATAGTTGTGTCTTGGTAGAAACTCTCATCTGTGTGATCGTTTCCAGGCGTACAAGGAGAAATCACGAAAATGTCGAAACTGGGAGAAAATGGTGAGTCAATTGCTTCGACAACTGTGAAATCAGCATGTTGCATGAGAACTGACGAGAACAACACGAATGACAGTGCAAGGCATTGAAGGGACAAGCAAACTCTCGGCAATATCCTTCGCCAGGATCGACTACTTCCGCTGCACCAGTGATGCACAGCCAAAGTATCCAGGGAGGGTCATCTCCACAGTTCGCAAGAGCTGCTCCAAGACCACTTTCTCGTCCGTACGGCTCGGGCTCGCTCATGCGACCTCAAATGGCCTTGCAAGCACGACCTGAAACACCTTCTCAACAAAGACCGAGTGGTGGAATGTTTGATCGGTTCGCGAGACCTCAGCTTGGTACTCCAAATTTTTCGCGCATTTCGCTCATTCAGTGCTCACCCTTGATACTTTGCCATACTAACCCTTGATTTCGATAGGAGTGAGTCGTTCGGTGACTCAACCAATTGCGGCAGCTCGTACTCGCATCATGCGACCGAAAACTCCTCTCCAAGTCTCCCAGCAAAGCCGGTTCATCGCCAAACGGTAAAGTGCACATCCATTGTCAGCTGATCATCAGATCACCTACAGTCTCTAACGACTTTCTCTAATGTTGCAGCCCAACTTTTCAGATGTAGGCGACATATTTTTCATGAAGTTGCATCGTTGCGTTGTCGTGGTCGATTCCAACTACCACGAATACACACACCACCCTCACCTTGAGAGCTACACGTTTCTCATATTGGTCTGAAATTTACCCAACGTGACTTAAAATTAGATCCACAAATGCAGAATTGAGAGCTTAGCTCTCGTGACTGACTGCCATCGACGCAAGTGCGGAGAAAGTATGCACGAGCACACCTGAAGGGCAATGTCATCAAGGCTGAAGCTTGGGGCCAATAGTGTCATAGCGAACGCAATGCCGCTCTTTGACCTGTCCGACGACGATGATGAACTCCAGCGGATCCGTCCATCAACAAATTCTTCCTGCCGACGAAAGAAGAGACCAGGAGCCACAACTCACGACACTGCTGCTGTTCTCCCCATAATGGCCCCTTTCGACGCGGACGAGATCCTCAATTACACGAACAAGACAGTAAGAGGTAGCCTTAGAGGCTCGTCGCCTCTATCACACAGCGCTCCTAGCAGTCCGTCGAAAAGTGTCGATCTGAGCTGTCTCGACTCGGAGCCCTCCGACGTCGAGGATCTCGCGACTGAAATCGCAAGCCAAGCTAGTACGAGCCATCTCGTGTCTGGCGAGATGTCAAGCAATGAAAATGAGCTCCGTCAGCAGCCACCGATGGTACCAATTTCCGTATCCCAGAACACCCGTATGGAATTCAGCGCCGGCATCCCTCGCGCTCGAAGAGATGTCGACATCATGTACGTATCTGTAAGGATACTTTCGATTGCTGTATGTCTTTAATGAACCTCGTGACTGTGTTCAGCAAAAGCAAGCATGACGATTCGAAACACGCCGCTGGAGCAAAAGACATGTGTTTAAATTCCTCCCAGCTTGCCGAATCGAAAGTGCAAAACGCGGCGAAGAGTGACAATGTACCAGCGGTGAACTTTCCTAAGGTTCTGTCTGCCTTGATGCGAAGCACCGCACAGCTACGATGCGGTGGATGACAAAGCACAACCTTCGACTTCATCGCATTAACCTGTGTTTGTGTGTGTGAAAATGTTGCAGCTTTCGCCTGTTCGCGCGACTCGTATTCTCCGAGTTGTTCAGAGATACAAGTGCGACGACGACGTCTCGTTTACCTTGTAAGACACCGCAGTGTCGTCTGTCTTAACTGTGTGGTTGACCACTTTCTTGCAGACTACGGAATCCGGACGAACTGATCGAAGAAGCAGCAGAGCGCAGGAGGAAAGTGGATGAGGTGCGGTCGGTTCTCTTTCATCGTTCGTTGGGCACATGCATGCGGTGGTTCATCTCGAGCTTTTGAGGAAACTTGTGTTGATCGGAATTTGGCTGCATTGATCTACCAGCTCGCTCAGATCAAGAACTACCGACGAAGGAAAGAGTTCAAGCTGGAGGCAATCGCAAAGCTAGAGCATAGCAGCAGTGCACACGAGGTAGAATTGAGCTCACTGACAATTCCGCTACAGCCCTTTCCGCCAGCTTTCTCATGCAAAGTCTGTTCTTTTGGTTCAGCTCGAAATGATCAAGAAGCAGGACCACCTCAATCGAGTCCAACGACGGATCAACAACCTCAAGCCCATTCTGTCGAAGCAAGGACCGACAGGCAGCAGCCCCACTCGGCAGCTTTCTCCACATGATTTGGTGAGAAAGGATTGAGATGTTGGAAATCTTTGAGTCGCATGACGTTTTCTTGAAAACAGGATCCGTATCAACGCTTGTATGTTTGTATGACTGCAGGGCGTCGAACTGGGTGATTCGCCCTCTCTCCGAGCTCGAACTGCCCAAGCAACATCAACTTCACAGGTCCACTTGGACGAAGATGTAGAAGACTTGAAGCGTTCAGCGTCAGATCACTCAAATTAATTAACGGACGTCACTGGTGGACAAATAGAAAGCGGAGGAAAACTGACTGGGGACGACAACAAATCCTTCTCTATGGCTTGGAAGCGCCCCGGCGGCGCTACCCACATCCGCACTCCTTCGTTCGGAGCCGGATCAACTAAATAAAAATGGGGCTCTGTGCAGCATGTTGATGCTGCTGGCACAGCCTTGCTGGTTGGCCTCCACATAGGTATTCGAAGCCTGCTCTCTGCGGCTGGAATCGTTTATGCCATGCCCTGGTTGGTGGCCATGATCGCCTCGATACGTGTCTGAACTGCAGCCGCTCGAGTCACAAGGCGACGAAGCGCAGATACCGTCTGAGCAAGACACAAAAGGATGGAGAGTGAGTTAGAAACATCATCAAAATGTTGGAACATGCATGCTGGCAAGGACTCACCTCTGTCGGTGGGCGACCAACTTCAGCGAGAATAAGCGTCGTGCCGTTCGTGCGGATCTGCTTTGTCGAGCCTTTCAGCAGGTCCAGTTCACCGAGAACCACTGGCACGAGCGACAACAATGTGGACGCCGACAAGCACTTCTCGATTCCGTCAATGAGCTTCTCAATGTCGCCGAGCTGGTTTGCGAGAACCGTGTACTTCGGGTCGAGCATCGATGAGTTCCGAGCAGGGATGACCATCGCGTGCGAAGTTGAGTGCTGTGGGAACTGTGGAGCAGGAGCTTCAGTAGCAGCAGTGAGAGCGAGTCGATTCTTTCTCGTTGGAGCGGTGCTGGCGGCGGACGAGCCGCCGTAGAAATGGAATGAGACACCCAAGTCCGAATTCTTCTTCTCTTGGCGAACTTTCTCCACCATGGGCTCCACCATGCGATCAGCAGGGCCGTAGCTGTCCAGACCAGCCAACGCAAGGACGGCGCGCTCTGTGATGTAAACGGGAAATTAAAGGAGCTCATGAGTACGTTGCGACAACAAGATAACTTCCAGCCAAAGTGAATCAAAGCCACATACCTTTCTCGAGCGCGAGCGACATGCTGGTCTCCGGCTGAGCTGGTAGCGGCGTCCCTTCCGAGAGTCGCTGGTCGTTCTTCTTCACAGACTCGGCCGGGTACGTCCGTCGACCGGAGTAGAGCGAGGAGAAGTCGTTCGCGTCGGCCGCAGACGTAATGCTGTCCTGTCGATTCAGGAACGACTTGGAAATGCGCGCTTCAAGGCGGTCTGTGCACGAGGTCGACACCTTTCTCGTCAGTGGCGGTGGTCGCACGTCCTCTGCCCGCAAAATGCCATCGGTCTCTCCCTCCGCGCTCTGATAGAACGAGGTCTCGCTTCGGAGTGGCGCGGGCGCCACTGGCGGTGACGAGTGGGCGTCCTGACGCACCGCTCCGGCCACTGATCGCTCCCTGCGCTGCGTCTGCCGCAGCTTATTCTTCTGGAGCGACGAGAGCATGCGCTGGGACATGGTTCGCGGCAGCTCCGGGGTCATGTTGAGCACGTTCTCTTCGTCGCTGAGCAGCGTGAGGCTGCGGATGCGCGCCTCAATCTCCAAGTCAATATCACGCTCGACCGTGTCGTCGTCCGAGACGTTGCAGACGAACTCGGGATGCGGCGTCTGCGCATGCTGGTGCTGCAGGAACACCGTGGCGTGGCTGGTATCGCCGGCAAAGTACTGCTGTTGCTCGAGCGGCACCATCATGCTCGGCATTTGCTGCGGCGCCCCTTTGCCAAAGCTAAAGTCGTAGTCATAGTCGTACTCGCGGTTCGGCTGCTTCTTTGTGGATAGGTGATGCATATCAATGTTGTCGAAGACGTAGGCGTTCATCGCTATTCACTCGTGCTCGTACTGTGCGCCACCTTCACAGAGAGAGAAAGAGAGAGAGGCAACGGGACCGACTGGTACGGTAGCAGTCTGATGCAGAGGCAGTGGGGTCGGAAGAAAGAAAAGTCAGCGTGATCGCTCGGCGCCTGCTTCTTCGCTTCTCGTACTCGGCGGCGGTCTGCCTTTCGCGGAGTGACGACAACAATGGACAAGCAAATCTGAGCGAGCGCCAGTTTTCCGTCCTCGATCCCATCATTTTTCAGCCAATGAGAAGGACGCGACATTCACATTTCAGCCACTCGCATGGCATGAAAGCGCATCTCGTCCGAAGTGCGGCTGCCTCGAGGAAACCGGATGGTTTCTCGTCACCTGACCGCAGGGTGGAACAGAGGCATTCGCTTGGCTTGGCCACTTAGCTGTCCGTCTCCCATCATCATCCAACCTCACATGGCCGCAAGCTGAAGAGAGCGACCACATTGCTGGAGATGCGTTCGCATTGTAAAGACGCCGCGTCCTCGGCGGCTGCGACCGTAAAGAAAATGTCCGCGCCAAGAACCGAGGAGCCGCACATCTTGGCGATGCATGATCGGCGGACGCGGCCATCTGGCACACTCGACAGGAACCGCGAAATGAGAGCTGTTCGCGCGGCTCTTTTTTTTTTATTTCGAGCCACTTGGTTTTACTATGCTCGCTACTGTACAAAAAACATTGACTTGGCCAACACAAAAGCTTCAAGATAATGCCACTGTTGGCAGTTTTTCGGTCCAAAAAGCTTCGAAATTATGCTTGAGCAGCGCATAGAGTTCAGAATAGTGAGCTGCGGCACCAGCGGACATGACCAAGTGAATGCAGCGCATGCGTCAGGTACACGCTCTCCCGCCTGCACAAGATCATTGAAGCCAACACGCTGACGGTATAGTAACTGACCAAAGAGACGATGCCTGCACGACTGGCGGGCTGTGTTCATTCTGCGTCCATGACTTGGAAGCCACTGCATTGTCGACTTGTTTGCATGGTTGGTTTTGAACTTGTGTCCCTTTCGGCCGGCCGCGAGCCGGTGGGCCAAGTTTACCGGGCTGACACGGCCATCCACCGCAGCATCGAGTCAGAGGAACGCCGTCCGATTTCAAGGTTTCTTTCGCCGCGACCAGCGATCGGTCCGAAGGATCCTCGGGATCTTCGTCGTCGTCGGTCGAGTTGGGACGGACGGGCGAGCGGAAGGCCCTGGTCTGACTCGACGGCGCTGATTGGTGCATTTGGGTTCAGCACAAAACGAGCGCTTCATTTCGCCGCTGTCTTCTCTGAAACCAGACATGCAGGCAACGATAGCCTCGTGTGCGTTCAATTGCAGAGTTTGATTGACTCGGAGCTGTTGATAGCCGCACAGAATGCCCCTGTGCTTCTACATGAGCTCACGCCTCCATTCGCGAGGGTCCACTTATGTTACTGATAGTAACACACCACCGGCTTTGGAGACAAAAGTGTGTTTCGTATCGCATGGGGTCAGTGGCACAAGCTGTAATGGGGTCGCTGACTCGAGCGCACGTGCTTCCACGGACTCGTCATGGGCACTTCGCCCGCGTTCTTATCAGCCCGTGTCGATGTCACTAAAGGCTCTCCGTATGCCTGCAGACAAATCTGAATGTTTTTCACTCAAACAACAAGGCGACCGAGAACAAAACGCCGGCAACGGCAATCACAACCGAAAGACGTCTGGAGAACGCGCTTCTTCATGACCAGTCTTTTCGACGTGCATGCAACAGGACCGAAATTGAACGCGTTCTCGCTTGTCAAAGCAATGACATCCACATTCAAGTAACATTCATTATACAGCGGCAATATGTACAAAATTATAAAATATTTTATTTACAGTATTATAGGCACATAAAATAACAATATAATAAGTGAAACAGGACATGACCCAGGTCAGATTAATTCAGTGGCCTGGGTTATAGTCAAGAGAACTCATTGACATGATGTGTGGATGTCCTATCACGACGTCACATCGTGTCGCGCCCTTTCAGCGTCTTTGCGAGAGAAATTAGTGGGAAAGGGGGCGTTGGACGCAGAGTTCATCGCTGTTCTCTATCTCCTCTACTCTCCTAGACTACCTCAGTCGGCCATGCGAGCCCCATTAAATTCAATTCATTCGGTCATTTGCCTCCAACCACACAAGAATACCATTTCAATAAGGGAATTGATAGAACGACCCCCCCCCTTTTACTATTCCGATACCCCTCAAATAGTAGCCCCTATGATGACGCAGAAGCGAGATAAATGTATCAGTGGCAAGCGAAGCACGAAGAGAGAGAGAGAGCACGACGCAGGCAAGCATCGAGAGAAGAAATGGTGCTCCTTCCTCCAGAAGAGGCGCTGCATGGCACCCTCAAAGATGCAGAATCTGCTGTCGTCACGGCCGCGCACGAAGAGGGGTACGCTGTCAGCCGTTTTCGCTCCAAGAAATCGAAGCTGGGGGAAATTCGCAAAGTTTGGCTGTCTGCTGTCGTGGCCGTCGGTATGCAAGCCGTGACCAAAACAGCGCTGCAAGCACGCAGCGACGACTGACAAGCACACGATGTCTCGATTGCCCATAGCGTGTCACCATCACTCGAGCGGACCAGAGCTGGCAGGTTCGTGTGGCCGACGGAACCCACAACCACGTTGCCCTTGGCAACGTCGCTGTGTATCCGTCAGCACGCAAGAGATCCGATCGAGTCGTTGCTACAATCCGTGAAATGACTCGGGCTGGCGCGACTCTCAGGGTCATTGTGTCTGCTGTTCGTCGACAAAACAACGACAGTTTGCTGTTGAACCGCGATGTCTACAATGAACGCATGCGCGCGAGAGACGAAGCGCTCGACGGCCGCGAGCCTTTAATACCTCTATTGGGTGACCTCCAGCACAAGAACGTGATGCAAGACGTTGCAGTGGCCGAGAGAGAGGGCGAGTCACCCATCTGTTCTTCGCGTTTCCTGTGAGTGTCCAGTTGGCGCGAGAGAACTACCAAGTCGTGTTGCTCGATTCGACGTACAAAACCAACAGATTCAAGATGCCTCTGCTCCACCTCGTCGGCATGACGGCAACGAACATGACCTTCTCGATCGGATGTTGCTTCATGCAAGCGGAGCGCGAGGTTGATTACATCTGGGAAGCAACGCACGCGAAGTGGTGCTTTGATCAAGCTCGACAACCGAAAGTGCTGATCACTGATCGTGAGCTCGCACTCATATCAGCTCTGGAATTGATATTTCCAAGCACGGCGACGATTCTCTGTGTGTGGCACATCAAAAAAGCGTGCTCTCGAACGTGAAACAGCACTTCTCGCGCGGCAGTGAATTTGAGCGCTTCATGGGCTGTTGGCGAGATTTGATCTCGTCCAAGACAGTCGCTGACTTTGAAACGTCGTGGAGCATCATGCAGATGGAGTTTTGCGCGCCGGTCGTGGGCTACTTGGCGTCGACGTGGCTTCCTCACAAAGAGAAGTTTGTTGAAGCTTGGACCGACATGTGGTTCACTTTGGGCATGTGGCCACATCTCGTGTTGAAGGGTGCCACGTATTTGTAAAGAAATGGGTGAGCACGTCTACTGACGATCTCAACGACGTTGTGAATCGAATCCATCTAGCACTGGAGAACCAAGCCAGAGAGATCACGGCTAGAGCAGCTTACGACCGAACAAGCGTGGTCTGAGATGCCGAAGTACCATGTGGTCGCGTCTGACTGGGGGAGTCTGTAATGGGTCCTCAATGGCCATTACATGGAGGCAGATGTGCGTGGTACACATCACCTCACAGTGCACCATGGATGGCTACTGCCGGTCGGATACCAGTAATACCATCGATACCCATGTGCACAGGTGACGTCATCGGATGATGTCACTGACCATTCCGGAACAGACAGTTGGTGTTATGGAGTAATCCCACTGGTTGCGATCATGTGCGGAATGATGGTTCCTGCTCTTTGGGAACTGGACTGGTGACGCGACCGACGCGACAGCCAGATTCATGTGAGTGGCACGAGCCAATCACATCGCAGGGAATTTCCCCGTCAGACTTCAAGTTCAAGGTCTATGGGTTGAACCTCAGAGTATTCAAGGATTACATATCAGGATTGTAGATTTTATACGTAGGGTCGAGGCTTTACGAGTAAAACCTCTAGGAACCCTTCAGGTGCATTTCAAGTAGCAGCAGGAACCAGGGCTGCATTTCTAATCAGTTGCAAATTTGCCTTCCACCACTCAAGTTGCCTCCTCTTCCGTTCAAATCGCTCCCTCGTCTCGAAGCCCCCAAGGCTTGAGACTCAAAACCCCAAGAACAAGCATCGGCTCACACCTCTGTGCGAGTTCCGTTTGCCTTACGCTTCCTCAAGGGTCAGATCCCTCAGCTCTTCGCTTTTGCGATAGCCGGGTTGGACTGAGCCCCGCTACAGAGTCTCCCACCACACTTTGGAGCTAATTTTGGTGCAACTCGAGCTAGCAAAGCCCTTCGTGAAAGATCATGCGACGCCGATTCCAAGCTGCACAGGCGTCTTTTCGTCCGCGATGGGACTTCCATGTATGCATCACATGGCTACCTTGGTCATAGAAGGGGGAGTGATCAACCAAATCGAGCTGAACGTGCAATGATGGCTCAAGAAATCATACCTCACACCTATGGGCGACATGGCGAGCGAGCACAGCGACTTCAAGTCTATTCTGGCCACACTGGAGGAGTTCCATGACTCGCTGAACCTTCCGAATCAGCAAATACTAAAGAAGTGGGTGATCGAGCTACTTGACCGCCCTCCTCCAGCCATTCGTGATCCCGACACCACTCGCCCCAGTGGGCGACCGTCTCGCGATACAAGCTCGCACAGAGAACCGAGCGCGTTCGAGCACGTTAAACCGTCTGGAAAGCGAAAGTGTAGCCAATACGAGCAGATTGGGCACAACAAATGAACGTGCACGCAGGCATCAGCTACGAGAGCGTTCATGGCGGCATCGATGGTTGCTCTCACGAACACACAAGATGAACTTTGAGTTGCCTCATTTTGTTTTGTAAACTTTCTTTGGGTGCACGAGAGCCTGGTTTCAAAACTCCTTGCTATTGATGCTACAAAGCCTAACCGTCTCCACGCTCTTCCTCGGTGCACAGCGCGAGCGCCATGGACTCATTGTGCGAGGAACTGTTTGAACAGTTGGCGCTTGTATCGCCACGCCTCGGACTTGGACGACACGAGCTGCTCTTGCAGCTTCTTGATCTCTTTTTGGAGCAACTGCTCATCGGCAACTTGGTTTCCTGCTGCTGCTGCTTCCGTCGACGTAGGCGAACTGCT
>JAADXK010001048.1:0-11820 GCA_023337805.1 Globisporangium barbulae | reverse complement strand
GGTGCGCAAAGGCAAGCTACCGCCTCGCGTGGCGAGCATGAGCGATGAGCAGTGGGGGCTCGTGGAGATGATGTGCGCGTTCGACCCGGCGCGCCGCGTGCGTGTTTCCTTCGTGGTCGACAAGCTCAAGGAGATCGCGGATCAGGAACCAGATATAGAACCGTAGAACCGGAAGCTGTTCACTGTGAATAGATTCTGTGTGACTGTGACAAGCACCGACGAGTCAGTCACAAAGAAAATCCATCGCGGTAGTCGTACTTAGTCTTGTTGAAGCCGCTTGTCAATCAACCCACCCATTTACCCACTCACCCACGAAACGGTTTCCTCTTTCGTGCATCCGTTTCAGAGCCAAGAGCGCTCTTGCTGCGACCGCTGGGAACTCCTTCTGCTCCTTCTAACTCCTCGAGCGACTCACTCCGTCAGATAGAAGCAACACCAGCAGCTGTGCCAGTGCCTCCGTCTTGCGTGGCTCTCATGGCGTCCAATTGGAGTCGATTCCGCCTGTCGCCGCGAGCGCGCCTTATGCGTGATCTGCTCCTCGTCGTGCTCTTCTTTGCGCTCGATCTGCGCGACGTGTGGTTCAAGATTCACTGGCTTGGGCCACAGGACTCGTACTCTTTCACCGGGATCACGCAGCACGAGATGCAGGAGAATCCGATGGCGCCGATACGCAGCCTGTCCTTCACGGGGCAAAGAATGCAACGCGCGTCCGGCTGGAGCTCTTTCTTACAGAAATGTGAAACGATGCACCCGATCTCAGACGGCGCCACCGCGCAATTCTCGCACGCCATGGGCAAGAACTGTGAGATCGGCGTGCCTGAGAGCAGCAGCAAAGTGTCGGAGCTCGTCATGAGCAGCAGCGTCCGCGTGGACTCGATGGCTTGGGCGGCGTGCAAGCTGCTCTACTACCACCGCAAGCCCGCGATCTGTCACTCGTCGATCGTGCGGCTTTTTCGGGAACGATACAATTTCAACGAATCGCCGTCGCTGGTGACGTTCAAGAACCACAATGTCGCGTCGCTGAACATGCTTGGACTCGATTCGCAGCTCAACTACACAGCGGAGCCAGGAAGCCTCGCCGAGACTGAGCTCACGAATCTGCTGAGCGTCATCAGCACGAGCTCACCCACGTCGGCAGTTGTGTGTGTCGAGGGCTTTGTCCCCAAAGGCCCCGGGCGGTACACGTCCACGATCTTTGGTTGCGGCAACCCGACTTACTACAAGAGCGCGTTCGTAGGACTGCACGCGACGGCGTTCCCGCTTTTCCAGCAAGACAAGGCGCGTCTCTCGAGCGATGCACTCCACTTCATGGGCATGACGTTTGTGACGCGAGAGAACAGTCGCAGCTTGTTCATGCTTCGCAATGGCGCGAACGGGATCTTTGAGCTCAAGCACAAGGCGCTGCTCAACTTCTCGTCGTTTGGCGCGCTCTACACGGTCATGATCGCGATTGACGTGGTCCTTCTGGTGCTCAACGTGTTCAGCGCTGCTGAAATTGGACGCCTGGCGCTCAGCACGCCGCAGCTCTCGCAATCGGGTGACAACGTGAACCGTCTTAACACCGCATCCGCGTCCACGTCGCAAGGCTACAAGGGCGGCGTGCTCACATCGCCTTTGTATCGCAGCAAACCTGTGACCGTGCTCATGCTCGTGGCGCACCTGATCTCGTGGATGGTGATCCTTCCAAGCATCTCTATCTGGGATGCGACAGAGCTGCAGATGGGAAAAACGCACGCGTTGTTGACTGCTGCGCGCTGCTGGGTTCTCCCACTCGTGGCGTTCAATGCAATTTGGGATTTGTGCGTGGCGCTCAGCGAGGAGCAGGCACTCGCGTTTGCGAGATCCACGTACGTGCGCACTAGCGAGGTTGCGTGCATCGCCGCGCTCGTCGCCTACTGCAAGCGTGACGCAGTGTTTGCGATCACGAAGAAGAAGCGCCGCTTCGAGATGCAACGACTGAGCGACGCGCTCGCGTTTCGCGACTACACGGCGCTGTCGAATGCGTTCTCTGGTCAGCTCGACTTCCTGCAGAACACCACTAGCCCCGTGCTGTCGATCATCTACGCGCCACTTTTCGAGATTGTCGCGTGGAGCGTCGTGACGACTGCAGCGTTCGTGGTCGTGCGCAGCTGGTACTTCCGCGCAATGCACCACGACCTCCTCAGCAGCCACCACGGGTCGCTTCGGATCCAAAACAAGCGCTTGTCCAAGTTCGCAGTACTGCCCGACGCGTCCGAGTCGCCAACGAAGCCTGTGGTCGCGGATGTTACGTCGGACGAGACCCGCTCTGTGCAATTTGCGCTTGCGAGCTCGTCGCCGCCAAGTCCAATGCGAGACGCTGCACTCGTGACGTCGTTCCGCGGCATGGGCAGCGGGGGCGACGAGCCACTGCGTCTGCCGCTGGAAGAGCTCGTGGAGGTGCCCATCCGCGCGCGCAGCCTCGTGCGTAGCGTCTGGTTCATGGAGAAGCGGTCGGGCCAGCAGCTCGCGCTGCACCCGTCGCTGCTGCTGGAGCACGGCATCGTCCTCGAAGGCCGCGAGTTCATGAAGACCCGCCGCGGGTTCGCGGACGTCGTGCACTCGTACTTGAGCCTGCGCGCGCACGTCCCAGGCGACCAGCAGGCGGCGTTCTCGGGCAAGCACAGCGCGATGAGCAACGCGCAAGTGCCATTGCGCTGATGATACCCGCATTCTCTCATCTTCAACTCTTCTTACTTTTCCGCGCGCGGTAACCTTGCACGTGAAAACACTCCGAGCGAAAAATCGATACATCCGAGCCATATAACGTCACTGCATTGCATTCAACACTGTCACCTACGACATGTATTTTCTCCATGCACTGTGTGTGCGCAACGACCACCAATGCAAAATGCGCACACTTCATACAGACAGACACCACTGCATTCACATGCAATGCCTTCTTTTTCTTCTTCTTCCTCTATCCGTCGACGCGGTCGTACGACGGCGTGCTGCGCGGCGACTTGAGCGCCAGTGGATCCGCGTGGTGCGGCGAGAAGAGCTCGGCGCTCTCGAGCAGTTCCTCCTCGACCACGATGTCGTCCTCGTTCTTGAGGTACGCGAAGAGCGCGACGCCAGCGAGCGAGAGCGGCACGCCCAGGTCCGTCACGAGCCACATCGTCTGCGCGTCGTAGTTCTGGTAAAAGTAGCCACCCACGAGCGTGCCTGCGCCGCGGCCTAGACCATTCTGCACGGCGTTGAGGATGCCCATGACCGTGCCCTCGCAGCCCTTTGGCGCCGCCGTGTAGATGTACTGCGTGCACGCCGCCCAAGCAATGCCAAACGTCACGCCGTGGAGGAACTCGAACGGGATCGCGCCCCACGGGTTCGTCATCACAGCCAGGTAGCTGATGCGTGCCGCGTAGCCCGCAATCGAGACGAGCAGCACGTTGATCGTGCCGAGCTTGCGAATGATCGGTTGCGAGAAGAAGAACGCCGGCAGCTCCGACGACGTCTCGCACATGATCGCGATGCCGATGATCTGCGAGTTGTTGCCCGAGAGGTTGTATAGGTTGAGCGTGAGGAAGCTCGAAAGCACGCCATACATGAGTCCCATGAGGAACACGACCACGAGCAGCACGAGCACGTCGTTCTTCTTCCCAAGCAAGCGGATGCCCTCAACGAAGGTCGGCGGCGCTTCTTTCTTCGGCTTCTGCACGTCGTCGTTGCTCTCGAGGACCGCGTAGCCGTCGTCGTGGCCGTGCTTGACCGCTGGGATCGCGTGCAGAATGAGCAGCGACAGGAGCGCTGAGAGCAAGTTCAAGTTGAACGCCCACGAGATGCCGGCCGCGGCGACGAGCAGTCCCGAGATGTATGCGCCCAAGCCGTAGCCAACCGCGCCAAAAAGGCGCTGCTTGCCGTACTCGCCACCCACCTTCGAGAGCAGGTCGAGCACCGCGTGGTCGAGCAGCGAGCCGGCGGGCGCGCTCTGGAAGTTGGCGATGATCACGAGCAGCATCGAGAGCTGAAACGAGTGCGCGAACTGGATCGCGTAGAGGAAGATTGCGCCCGAGACGATGCAGGCGATGTGCACGAGGCGCTGGTTGCGGATTGCATCGGCGAGGGCGCCCCAGAACGGCGGCGCGATGATCGAGCAGATGCACGGCAGCGTCTGCAGCACGCCGATCTGCACCTTAGTGAAGAGCATCGTGTGCTCGTAGAACACGGGCAGGAAGTTCACGAGCGCCGACTGGCCGCCCGACGAGATGGCGTACATGGCCTTGGGAGCCAGCAGCAGCTCGCTGCTCTTGCTCTGCTTCGCAGCAACGACCATGGCTTGTGAGTGCGAGTCGTGAGTCTTGACGGTGGTGCAAATTGGAGAATGAGTGAGTGAGCTGCTAGGTCGGTCCTGCGGTCACTCGCGGTCTCTGAACAACAGCTGTCGGAAGGTGGTGCTTGGATTACGGGAATGCGCAGCTGAGCACCGGAGCGAGGCGTCACCCAAGTTGAAGGTTGAAAATTGGACCGAAATTTTGCCATTGGGCCATTTGACCAATTTGATTCGGAAAGTGAGGTAGTCAGATAGAGAAGAGAGGCACCGCCACCTCACGCGTGTCAACAGGACTGGATGCGAGATGGGTGAATGGAACCGGTTCATTCTGAACCGTGTTTTCTGAACCGTCCGTCAAAAGAAAGAAGAGTGGGATTTGGCAGATACGAGGGTCTCCCCTCGGTTTACTAACCTATCCCAATCCCTTCTTACCATCTATCACAAGCAAAGATGTCCAAGCCAGTTTTGACACCTCGTAATTAGCCATCTCATTTTACTGACATGCGACTGTCGCAGATTCTTTGCGCAATCGATTGCAGCATTTCCGCAATTGCCTTGAAATGGTGAACGCTGACGCTCTTCATGGCCTGCAGCAGGCGCTCGCGCCCACGTCCAACCGCGTTGTGATGCTCGACGGCGGGCTCGCCACGGAGCTCGAGAAGGATCCGCGCGTGGAGCTCAGTGCCAGCAGCCTCTGGTCGGCGTCACTGCTGCTTGAGAAGAACGTTCACCTGCAGCATGTGGTGGTGGACGCGCACAAAAGCTACTTTCTGGCTGGTGCGGACGTCGCCACGACCGTGAGCTACCAGGCGTCTGTGGACGGCTTCAAGCGCGAAGGCGTGCACGAGCTAGAGCAGGTCGAGCAGCTCTTCGCCAAGAGTATTGACTTGGCTGTGGAAGCGCGAGATATCACGTGGGAGCAGCTCAAGATTCAGGGTGGCGACCGCATCAAGCCGCTCATCGGCGCGAGCATTGGCTGCTACGGCGCGGCACTGGCCGATGGATCGGTACGGATTTGCAAAATGACTGAGTTTGAACGGATACATGCGCTCTATTGACATTTGAAGCTAACTAATGAGATGACTCTCTATTATTGCAGGAGTACCGAGGCGACTACGGCAAGACCAAGGACGAGCTCGTCGCATGGCACAAGGACCGCTTCGCATTTTTCACGAACTACCCTGGCGCTGACATCTTGGTGTGCGAGACGATCCCGTGTCTCGTTGAAGTGGAGGCGTTTGTGCAGCTGCTGAACGACTACCCGACTTCCCACGCGATTCTGGCGGTCGCCTGCCGCAACGAGAGCGAACTCAACAGCGGAGAGCCGATCGCAGGAATCACCTCGCTGCTGGCTCAACTGAAGAACCCGTCGCAGCTTCTTGCAGGTGACGACTCGTTCACTCGCCCTTATCTGCTTATGTCTGCCGTGTACTCACTTGCTTGTCTCTGGTGGCAAATCCTGCTGTAGTCGGCATCAACTGCACCCCACCGCACTTTGTCGAGGGCTTGCTGCGCAACATGGACGTCCCATTCCCAAAGGCGGTCTACCCGAACAGCGGCGAGTCCTGGGACGGTCAGGCCAAGACCTGGCTCCCAGCTTCGACCGCTGGTGCTGCCAGCTCGTGGGACGAGTACCTTCCAAAGTGGCATGCTGCCGGTGCGCGCGTGTTCGGTGGCTGCTGCCGCACGTCGCCAGCTGACATCAGCGCCATGCGACTGCACTTCCAGCAATAGACAACCTCCAGCTTGTTTTGAATAGCTTTTTAGACGTGTGAACAGAGAAGGGGAGTCACTCCCGTGGTCCTTCGGCGTCAGATTCCGTCCGTCAACCGTGATCTCGACGTCGTCGGCGCTCGTTGCGGAGGTACCGAAGCACCAAGTGAGGGCTCTCCATGCATTTATCGTACACTCTTCCCGCATGTAGCTGAGTAGGCGTCGTGTTGTAGGAATTGAGCAGTAGCGCACTGGCGACAGGACCGCGCTTCTCGTTGTAAACCATGACAAATTCCTTGACCAGCTTTCTCAGTTCATTCAGCACATGCGTGTCGAACTCGTTGTCTTTTGCAAGGCCGGTTGTGCTCACGATGTCTGATGGTGCGTTTGACAGGTCTTCTCGGAATGACGAAGAGCTCAAGACCTCGAGTTGTACCAATTTCGGGATGTTCAGGCGGAAATGCGTCGCCTCCTTCATTCCCAGGTCATCAAGATGCAGGATTTCGTCACACTGTAGACACGTGAATACTCGACATGTCAGACACCTCTTCGCTGCGTCAACGCTGGTGAGTCGCACCAAGCGGCACAACAGACACTGCCGGTGACTGCCTGCCTCTTGTACGTTGAAGAGCTGTTCATTCACGTCTCCGCTGTTTGCCATTGCTGCAGGTGGAGCGCTCTCGTCTCCATTCGACAATAGCGTTGTGTTTTGAGCATTACCAAGCGGTTTCTGCATCGATCGCTGCTGTTCCAGTTGCTGTATGCACTCGAGAAGCTGTCGCTGCGCCATTTTCTCTTGCAGCACGGCGCGATCTCGCTCTTTCACAGCGTCGCTGTACTTCTCGGCGAGGACGCGATTGAGCGCCGACGATGTGGACATGGAGAGCCGCCGCGCATCTCTCTTCTTCCAGTCGAGCGCCTCTGTCAGCAGCTCATCGACCAGAGCTTCGTGTGTGATACCGAGGATTTCTTGCGCCTCGCCAGACGGTTCGTCGGCGTCTAGCGTTCTCAAGAGCCGCTCTTCCAGAGGCCGAGCTGTCTCGTGGTCTCGCTGGCTGTTCTTCTTCTCCTCATCGTCGTTGCGGTCTTCGTCATTTTGCACCCAGGTCGCCGCGTCGTCGATGGTGAGTGACAGCAGCGCTTTCGCACCGAGCACGATGTGCTCAATCACTAGCAAGATCCAGAGCTTCTTGAGGTAGAATGCCGAGTCATTCTTCCAACTCTTCGAGCCGAGGAGCAGCAGACTCTCAAGATCGCTCTGGGTCGTGAAGAACAGCACGGCGCAGTTGACGGTGACGGCAGCGAAGCTCATGAACTCCAGGATGCTCATGAACGTCGACACCTCGGTCTCGCTCTCGAACGGCGGACGCTGCTTCACCTGCGTGCAGCAGATCACATCCAGGCGCGTATTCACCACGTTCCCGATGAGCGCCAGGAGCGGACCGGCGGGCAGCACCGAGACGAACATCGTGATGTACCCGAACTGGAGCACGATCTCCATCTGCTTGCCCATGAGAAAGTCTGGCGGGAACATCATCTCCTGCATGAGCACCAGCGACGGCACGGACTGAGTCGCGGCTTGCTTGCCACCGGTGTGCGCATAGTCGGCATCCCCAGGCTGCTCTGCGCTGTACCATTCCCTCGTGAACGTGAACCAGGGTTTCTTCCCGTCGGCGGTCTTGAGGTCGATGCCAATGCTCTTCCAGCGGCGCTGCACCAACAGCAGCGGATAGATGTTGCGCGTAAACATGTACCAGATCTGCCGCACGCCCATGACGATGATGAGCTGTTTGCGCAGCGCGGCGGCGTCGCGCTCGACGAACGCGACCCAGAAGAGCGAGATGAACGCGTTGAGGAACTTGAACCAGAAGAGCTTGGTGGCAAGCATCGACTCGTACTGCCACACCGTGCGGTGGTTTTCCCAGAGCGTGAGTGCCAGTGCCACTTTGGTGTAGAGATTATCGAGAATCAGCATCGAGACGGCGTTGAGGAACGGGATCACGTACGGCAGCAGCAGTGTGGGCAGCCACACTGGCACTTCGAAGACAATGTCCGAGGACGCGGTCATGACCTTGACGCTGATGAAGATAATGACAACGAAGGATGCCATCGTGAGCAGCACGGGGATACCGCAGTAGATGCGCAGCAGCTGGAGCGATTTGGGGAACTTGACGTCCACGATCGACTTCTCGATCGTCTCGACCTGGAAGTCGCCGTAGAACTCGGGCGATTCTTCGTTGCGGTTGCGCTTGAAGTTGCCAAAGTTCATCTGAATCTCGCTCTTCTTGCGCTTCCAGCGCTCGACGAGCAGCGTCGCCCAGATCGACACGATGACCGCGTAGAGCGGTGAGAGAAAGTAGATGTCGGCGAAGTACGACAGCAGCTGGCAGATCGCGCCGGGAATGGCGATGAGCAGCAGCCAGACGGAGTAGAAGACCACGAATGCGTAGTAGAACGCGTGCTTCTCACCAAAGTACGTAAGCAGCGGCCAGAGCATCTCGTACTGGTGCGTGCGCTTCTCGAAGAGGAACTGCTGCATGCTGTTGCCGAAGAACGGCTGGAAGACGCACCGGCGCTCGTCCGTGTACACCCAGTTGCGCATGATGTTCTTGCAGCCCGAGGCGTCGTGCAGCGGGAAGATCGCCTTGAGGTTCCCCTTCGTCACGTGCTTTTTCAGGTGCACGTTCTTTTGGATGATGTCCATCACGACCTGCTGCCGCTGCAGCGATCGAAAAGGCTCAAAGAGCTGCGGCGTGCTGGTGTTGTATTTAGAGCGCACGGTCGAGCCGCGGTGCTTGATCTTGAGCTGCAGTGCCCCGGCGTGGCGCATCAGCACACTCTCGGTGGCTCCGATGACCAGGTAGTCCGTCTGCGTGGGCTTTCGCAGTAGCGAGTACCAGGATCGAGCACTCACTCGCTTGCCCGCACGCGTGACTACTAGCGGTGGCGCGAGGGGACTCTCCTCACGGATCGTCTCAATCACGGTCTCTTTGAACTGCTTCTTCCTGATGCCGTCAAAAAGCATGACGTACTCGGCGCAGACCATCTTTTGGTGGCTGTTGATGCCCAGCACCTGGCGCGAGTGGTCGTCGGCCACGTGGTGGATATACGAACCCTCGACGTTGCAGTTTGCCAGCTCCCAGACGAGGCTTTCGGGTGTCAGCAGGCGCGCAAAGATCGTCGCGACGCTCTGCTGTAAGTACAGCACCGCGAGGAAGAGGGGCGTCTCGTTACGGTAGTTGCGCCAGCCTACGTCAATGAGCTCAAGGACGTTGAGCTTGCCCTTGGATGGTGAGGTGATGCCAGTGCCAGCGCCATTCGTCTGGTTGACCAGCGCTTCGTTGTCTTTGCCATTGCTAGGGGTGATCACGTTCTTCTTCGTGCGGAAGGTTTTGTCCTTCGGTGACCCCAAATTCTGAAAGTGAGAGATGATCGCGAGCGACGGGTGCTGCTGGTCGTAGAGCATCTTGCTCAGCAGCAGCGAGACGATTTCCTGCTGGCCGTGACTCGCGACCGCGTGCAGCACGGACTGGCGCTTGTTCTCCTCGCAGGAGCAAACGTAGAGCGGCTGCAGATACATGCCTTGAATTGCACCAGATTGAGCACCACCATCGTTCAAGCTATCGAAGGACGTGACTTCCATCTTCAGCTCGAGCAAGGCGCGTACCTCGCTGACCAAACCAAAGCAGCCGGCCCAGTACAGCAAGTGCTGGCCATAGCGGATACCGTCGGTGCAGGTGAAGCGCTTCTTCTTGACCTGCTTATCTCTCAGCAGCAGCACGGGCAGCCGCTCGTTCATCTCGTTCACGTAGCGCACAAGATGACTCGCGTTCTCCAGGAACTCCTCGGTGAAGTGCTTCAAAGTGTCCACGTGACTGAGACGCAGGCGCCACTTGGCATACTCGCTCCTGTCGCCCTGGAGCTGGTCGCGGCGCAGCTCAGCTCGCTCGCGGAGTAGCACGAGCCCGCGTCGACAAGCAGTGTCCACGGGGAACAGGTTGTCGCTGTTGACGAGCAGCGGGACGCTGAACTGCGTCTTCCCGATCTTGCGGCTCTCGCCGATGAACTGCGACGGGTTCAGGAGAATCGCGACCTGCTCGTGGTTCCCATTGTAGGCGCTCCAGTGCAGCGGCGTCCACTTGTCGGCGAATTTGGGCAGGTTCGGCTGGTCGCCGTGGATGAGCAGGTGCTTGGTGATCTCGAGCCCGTCGTCGATGTGCCGCTCGCTCGAGCCGCAGCCAAAGCAGCTCACGCACTGCAGCGCCGTGTTGCCAAAGTCGTCCACGTGCTTTTTGCCTTCAAGCAGGTCCTGCGGCGCGATCGACTGCTCCGTCGTGAACTGTACGAGCGCGACCGGCACGAGGTCGTCCCCGCCATCCTTCGTCGCCATATTAATCTCAAAGAGTGGCGGCGAGTCGTTACTACTGTTGTCCCTGGGTGGCTTCACCACCAGCTTCTCGTGCTCTTCCTGCAGCGGTGCCAGCACGCTCTTGGTCTCTTCCTTGGTGCGACTCGTGAAGTAGACCATGCAGGGCTCGCCCAGCAGCAGCCGCACGACGTTGACCTGGCCACCCATGCACGCAGCGTGCAGCGGCGTGCGTCCCGCAGTCCCGCGAGCCTGGAGCATCTCGCGCGCCGACAGCATGAGCCCCACAGACGTCGCGGCGACCGAGGCGGCGGCCATGAAGGCGTTGGTTGCGGACGCAGCTACGTCGAGCGCGAGGGCCGAGTCTGCTCGCAGCGCCGAGGAGCTCTCTGCCTGTCCGGCGCTGAAGATACTCGAGTGGCGGCGCGCGACCGGACCGCGCGCCGCCAGCTGCATGCCCATCCAGGCCTCACCGAAGATGAGGAGCTCCACGACGCGCTCCTCGTTGCCGTTTTCGCACGCCTCGTAGAGATCCATGCCATCGCACGCGAGACAAAGCAGTTATCCGCCGTCACTTGGTCGAGTGAAGGGCGAAGACGCCCCGAAATACCGTGCGACGGACGGACGAGGCCGCCTCCCAGTCGGATGACCTACAGGTCATGCGTCTTGTCGATCTTGATCTCGAGCTCATGCTCGAGATCAAGATCGACAAGGCGCATGAATAGGACGATAGATTGAACGTACAGAGCAGCAGAACACACACAGCCACCATGTCACCATAGTTTTCATACTCCGTGGCTCTTGAGGCCATGCGCCTCAAGGTCCTTGTCGTTCATCGTGGAAAAGCTAACGGTCCACTGGGATGATACAGTGCGCACCAAAAACTTAGGGACACACCCCAAAAATTCTCAAAAACTTGAATTTCGCGCGCAAAAATGAGTTTTCAGACGAGCTGTTCAGAGCTTATACAGTGGTGGCAGGAAATATAAGTCTGCTTCGCTTTTTACGCTCGAGACTCCGGCAGATAATTTTTTACAGATGTAATTACGTTTTCCAACTCGCCTAACGAAGACCAATCGTTTGGTGGTCTTGTTTCCGCGATCCGATTATTTTTGGTGTCACTTCAGAAAATAACGCCTCAAGCACCCGGAAGAAGATATAAGACCACACAGCTCCCAGCGTCCGTTACTCGCTTTGGTGCGTTGTTTTTGTCTGCAATAGCATTTTATATGAAGAAGAGATGTCTGAATACTATCTGTATGATTTACAGAACGGGAGAAGAAGAATTGCGATGCCTAGAGGGCCAGCTCTATCGGACTTCGAGAAGGGACAGATTTCCACCATGCATGCTGCCGGAACAAGCCAGAGAGAGATCGTGCGTATGATTGGAAGGTCCAAGACCGTTGATAATGCCTACCTGCGCAGCCCGGAAGGCTACAACACCATGAGGCGC